>JAVKPL010006063.1:0-25556 GCA_032173675.1 Gastrolobium villosum | reverse complement strand
GTGAGATTTTTGGATTTGCTCTCTTGTTCCCCTGACTTGGATCGGTTCTGATGGAACCTGTCACATTGCATGCAGCCAAACTAAACCCTTGAAGAAGCTAAAGAGTGAGGTTGTTGCTCCTGCAGCAGCGCTATTTTCAGTTAGACAAGCCTAGAAGGTAAAGTCAAGTTAAAGCCTCCCTCTCTTTCCCTTCACTGTTCGATCACTGCATGTGTGTTTAGAGATTGTAAACTCCTTCTATCGCTTCTTCCCATTCTGTTCGGTCAACAAAAGTGTCCTAAGAAACTAGTTTTGTCATCTCTTTCTTTATTGTTCATCCTTGGAACTGTTGGTAGTCTGTATATACATAGGCTGTGGTATCTAGCTTTGTTTGAATTCAAGTAATGGGACAGCTTGTCGTAGGCCCTTTTTAGCGCACCTTAAAGTGTAAGGATAAAGATGTGAATAAAAATCCTAACCTCTTTAATGATAGGAACCGATTCTGTGAGGAATTGGAAACCTAGGATGTTGTCATTGTTACTCTAGATGATAGTACATATTTGAAGTCAGTAAAATATTAGAAATATATATATATATATATATATATATATATATATATATATATATATTGTAGAGGAGGTATGCTGTGTGCAACATGGGTACCCTCTAAACCTTGTAAACATGGTTACTTAAATGATAAATGAGAGGCACTTAATTATTGGGCAGGACCGAATTGGTATATATAAATGAACCTTGAGTTTTACTGTTGTTGACAAATTAGGAAAGAGGACTACGAGTCAGAAAAGTTAGTAAGTAAAAGACTCATAGGACCATGCAAAATGCTTAAGCTTATAGACCTGGCTACTTCTTGGAAATTTTAAGAACCAATGTTTAAAATTCTGACTTGCACCGCATGATTATAGGTGCGCAAATTCATTAAGTGTGGGCTGAATTGGTGGCTGTTTGGATAATTGTGGGAAGCTTGATTTTAATAGCTAAAGTGCCAAGGTAAGTGCAATGACACTACCTTCTTGATTGCTAGAAGGAGCACGAGGTTTGACCGTAGCTCCATATTTTGGTATACTTGAAATATGTTGTTTTGGAATCATGAATCTCATGATATTACATATGCTGCAAGCTTTGTGACATTATATGTCAAATCTGGATATGATTTAGTCATGCATGTGCATTCATAATTTTATTTGTATGCTGCGTGTGACTCATGACACTACATCCATGCATAAATTTCATGTTTATAACCGAATAAGCTTTCGAAAACTAAGCATACGTTTGAGCATGCATCATGTAGGCATCCCCTTTGGTACCGGGGTTCTGGGACATTGGCTTCAGTCCGCTAGGTATACAGTTGGAACCCTCCAAGGAGCCATTAAGGGAGGCTTTTTCCACTGTCTTTGATGGTACGCGCATGACGATGCGAATTACGTACGTTTTGGCGTTATATACGCGTTTTGTTTAGCATCTTGGCAGCATATGTATATATATATTTAAGCTTGATAGTACGTGAACAATAGTGCTATGAACGTACGTTTTGGCGTTATATACGCGTTTTGTTTAGTATCTTGGCAGCATATGTATCAGTTTGTTTAGCTTGATATGTATAAGAATATCTCAGCTTGATATGTATAAATATGATTCAGCTTGTTTATGTATACCATTTCTGTATCTAGCAAATGCTTTTGCATTTGGTTTTGTCATCACTTACTGGGATATATTTCTCACCCCTTTGGGGCTGCTGTTTTAATAAAATGGCAGGAGAGCGGAAGGGCACATGAAGATTTGATTTGAAAGACTTAGCCATGCCTACTGTTTTTTTGTGCTGTTGGTTGAATCTTTTGGTTCGGAGTATTTGGATGACTGTATTAAGTTATGAATTTGATGTCTTGTTGAACTTTAATCTTGATGTTCCTTCAGTAGTTTGGAAAAATTCTGAAACATTTTGGTAAAAACTCAAGTTTGAAATGAGGGCTGTGAAAATGTGGAAAACCGATTTTTGAAGCATTTTAAATGTTGTCGTTCCGGGGCTACGGATCTTCAAATGAGACATAATTTATATGCACGCGAAGCCCCAGGAATGTACTTTCAAACTGTGCAGGTTTTATTTTTATATGAAATCTGTACGAATTTTAATAAGTTTCGTCATACAGCTGGTTTTCCAGAAAACGGACAGAATTCGCAAGCATTTTACGTGTTCTGTTCCGTGGGGCTATTCACCTCCGAATCGTGCATAATTTATATGTACGCGATGTCCCGGATGTCTAGTTTTTCAGAAGCTTGAAACATTTTTTACCGCAGTTGAATTCGATTTTATACAGATTTTTCAAGATAGCAAGGTTTTCAGGAAAATATAGAAAATTCAGCAAATGGTTTTATCATTGAAATTTTCTATGCTTGATAAACGATTTCATTTTCCTCAAGCTATTTGTATGAGAATCAAATCTGGACATTTTTCAAGTTTCAAATTTAAATGTTATTCAAGAAAAGTTTAAAAGTTTTGAGTCTATACCGTTGCGACTCTAATACGATTTAGCAGACAACCCTCTTGGATGCATACAAGAGTGGGTGTTACATTAATTGGTATCAGAGCAGTTTCGGTTCATGGTGATTGTTTTTGATTGAATTGTGTGTTGTTGCCTAGTTAAAATTTCCTTAGATTTGGCGGTGTGATGATACTGGTAGTACACTGTATTAAACATGACTCTGCCCATCCTCTTGCTAGGTGGTGAGCCTGATCAACTCACTATCGCGCAAATTGTGTGTGCATAATCATGGTTATCACAGGGTGCACATGTGTCTGAACACTAGGTGTGGAATAAGGAATTATTACTTGAATTATGGTGAATTACTAACTTTGTTTTCTATGATTTATAAGCAAGGATTTATATACATATATTTGATGTGAATGCTTTGTGATATCCTAAGTTGTGGCTGATAATAAGTTATCTTTAGATAATGACTGTTGCTACATATCTATTTTTGTGATTTATGACCTTGGGTATATTGTGACTGTAGTATATAACTGGGCGGTAGAAACTGTTAATCTTTACGAATTCTGTTATGTTACTTAATTGCATAAGGGGTTAATCTGTCTGAGTAGCAGTAGTTGAATTATGAAAATTAATGTAGGGATATCCCACTCATCTAAGTAGATACGGTTAATGCTCGTAGAGCGTAGGCTTAGTATTAATTAAGGTTTTAACCTGGGAGGCCTCTGTCTTTACAAAACTTTCTAGTGGTGAATCGGAACTAGACAACATTCTTGAGAAAGAAGCTGTTAAACAAAGTGGAGAAATTTGAAAGTGGACTGCACCCGGAGATCCGAAAGCTCATGATGACTACAACTTATCGCACCCTGCCTAAAGTAATTAACCAGAGTCGGCAGGCGAAAGGAATTATCAACAAAGCAAAGAATCTGAACAAGCAGCCAGTGCAATCTCAGGGAGGAAGCATAGTGGGCCGATTTTTTTGGAAAGACTAATGGAATGAGTAGAGGCAAAGGACCACAGTTACAAGCTCGGACTGAAAACTTCAAAAGAAGTAATGTTCCTGGTCAACCATCTGCTGGACGACCGAGGTATAATGCTTGTCCTACCTGCGGAAACAATCACCCAGGAGTTTGCCGTCGTGGAAACAACTTGTGCTTTGGGTGTGGTCAGTCAGGACACTTCCTTTTTGATTGTCCGCAGAATCCGAACCGTGACCCTACTCAGGCTCGGGTGTTCACCCTGGATGCAAACGAGGCTCAGAAGTATCCCAACTTGATTCGAGGTAATGTAATTTTGAATGGACATGATGTTTCTGTTATTTTGATTCTGGAGCGTCAGCTTTTATGGCCAAGCACGTTGCTTTGAGAAATAGGCATTACCCCGTTACCCTACGTAATAAATATCAGTACCCCTACTGGAGGATCTTGTACGGCCGCAGAAATTGCCGCGGCGTTACTTTGCTATATGAAGGAAACATCTACACCGTTGATTTAGTGGTTTTATCGGAATTCAACTTTGATGTGATTATCGGTATGGACTGGTTGGCAAAGAACGGGATAACATTGGACTGCCAAGCTGGGAAGGTCATCGTTCCTCCAAGAGACGGTAATTTTCAGCTCTTTTCCCTTATTTCCTTGTTACAAGTTAGAAAGGAGCTCCGTCGAGGAGCTGCAGGATATCTGTTGTTGGTTGAGTCTGAGACTCCAATTGTTAAACCAATTTAGAATGTTCCTGTTGTTTGTGAGTTCGAGGAGGTGTTCCCAGATGAAATCCCTCGATTACCTCCTCATCGGGAAATTGAATTCCCCATTGAACTTATTCCCGGAGTTGGACCTATTTCCATAGCTCCGTATCGTATGGCACCTTTAAGACTTCGGGAGTTGAAGAAGCAAATTGAAGAGTTGCTGGCAAAAGAATTCATTAGACCCAGTACGTCCCCTTGGGGTGCTCCAGCGATTCTGATCAAGAAGAAGGACGGTAGCTTACGTCTGTGTGTAGATTATCGTCAGCTGAACAAAATAACGGTGAAGAACAAGTATCCGCTTCCGAGAATAGATGATTTGATGGACCAACTGAGAGGTGCCAGAGCCTTTTCAAAGATCGACTTAAGATCGGGATACCATCAAATCCGGGTCAAACCGGAAGATATACCGAAAACAGCTTTTCGAACTCGTTATGGGCACTACGAATATCAGGTGATTCCGTTCGGACTTACAAATGCACCAGCGGTATTCATGGATTATATGAACCGCATCTTTCGCACATTTTTGGATCAGTTTGTTATTGTGTTCATCGATGACATTCTGATCTATTCCCTCAATGAAGAACTGCACGCAGAACACTTAAGGATCGTTCTGCAAATCCTTAAGGATTAAGAGTTGTATGCGAAGTGGTCTAAGGGTGAATTCTGGCTTAGTGAAGTCCAGTTTTTGGGCCACGTAATTTCAGCAGAAGGTATCGCGGTGGATCCCAGCAAGGTAGAAGCAGTGATGAATTGGGAACAACCCAGGACCGTCACAGAAGTACGAAGTTTCTTGGGTTTAGCAGATTATTATCGAAGGTTTATCCAGAACTTTTCGCGGTTAGTGCAGCCTCTCACCCGTCTCACTGGGAAAGACGTATCTTTTGAGTGGACCGAAGATTGTGAAGAATGTTCCTGGAGCTGAAGACTTACTATTTTAGATCCAACGAGAAAGTTCGAAGTATTATGTGATGCGTCTCTTAAGGGACTTGGTTGCGAGTTAATGCAAGACCGGATGGTTGTAGCTTATGCCTCTCGTCAGTTAAAATCTCATGAGGAAAACGATCCGACGCATGATCTGGAGTTGGCAGCTATAGTTTTCGCACTAACAATCTGGAGGCATTATTTGTATGGATCGCAGTTTGATGTGTTCAGCAATCATAAGAGTCTGAGGTACATGTTCGATCAGAAGGAATTAAATATGAGGCAGCGGCGATGGATGGAATTTTTGAAGGACTATGAGTTTGAACTCAAATATCACCCAGGCAAAGCAAATGTGGTAGCCGATGCCCTGAGTCGAAAGGTTTTGCACTCTGCAACTCTGATGATAGAAGAGCTAAAATTAATTGAGGCTTTCCGCGATATGAATCTGTCTGTTGTTCAGAGAAGACGTAGCATAAGGCTGGGCAGTATAAGAATAGAGAATGAGTTACTCAGTAGAATTAAGGAGGCTTAGATAGATGAGGAGCTAGTCCATAGTTTGGCTGGTATCCAAGATGTAGTATGGGATGATAATGATATGTTGAGGTTCCAAGATCGTCTAGTAGTGCCAAATGAAGATTTGAAGCAAAAAGTTTTGCAAGAGGCTCATAAAGGTAATTACGCCATGCATCCTGGATCCACAAAAAAAAAACGTACCATGACGTGAAGAATTCATTCTGGTGGCCAGGTATGAAACGTGATATTGCGGAGTATGTAACTCGGTGCCTTACATGTCAGAAGGTGAAGTATGAACATCAGAAACCTTCAGGACTTCTCCAACCTCTAGAGATTCCTGAATGGAAGTGGGATAGTATTGCTATGGATTTTGTTATTGGATTTCCTCGGACACGAGAAGGATATGATGCCATTTGGATAATTGTTGATCGGTTGACGAAATCCGCTCATTTCTTGTGTGTTCGGATGACGTATAATACAGAGAAGCTTGTCAGAATTTATCTTCGAGAAATCGTGTAGTTGCACGGAGTTCCTACCAGTATTGTCAGTGACCGTGACCCCAAGTTCACCTCTAAGTTTTGGGAGTCTTTTCAGCGAGCTCTCGGGACTCATTTGAAGTTGTGTACTGCGTATCATCCGCAAACGGATGGTCCGACGGAACGCACTATTCAGGTACTAGAGGATATGTTAAGATCATGCATCTTAGAGCAAGGAGACAGCTGGGACAAGTATCTTCCTTTAGTAGAATTTGCGTACAACAACAGTTATCATTCCAGCATCTGTATGGCTTGGTGTAGTGGCGTAAGTGTTAAGCTTAGGCAGATTTTGGGTTGGTAAGGCGAAGTTTGGGGACAAACTTCAAATTAAGGTGGGGAGAGTGTAACATCCCACATAATTAGGGTATATAATTAAGTTACTAAAAGGATTGTGAGTACTATGTTAAATTCAAGCTATGCGCATCACATGTTTGGAATTCGGATTATATAGCTATTAGTATGGAATTAAATGAGTTAGGGAATTTAGTTTAAATTTATAAGAGCAATTTTATTACAAAGACTAAAACCTTAGGTATCAATTAGTGGGAAACATAATATAATATACATAGTTAATTATTAAGATTTGAGAGCCTTTGGATTAATATGTTTGAGTCCCATTTCATGTGATGGGTTACGGCCCAAAATGCTTTTAGGAAAGGTTTCTTTTCAGCTCCAAGATTTCCTAATAACCTCTTCAAATAGTTGAACCGCATGGAAATTTCATTGTGGGCCCTATTGGTTAAATTACACAGGACAACCACTATCTACTTTATACCATTCCCTTGCATGTCTACCACCGTACACAACATGTGGACACTCAGAATTCTGATCTTATACTTTAACATCCAAATCCATCTCCACCTGTGCATGCGAACCATGTGTCAACAGGAGCCCTATCTTTCCTTGCATGCTCAACGCATAGGCACTATGATAACACTTGGATTCCCTCCTCTACCTCTCGGCCTAGACATCTTCTTTATCAAGAAATTACATTCCCAAAACCTTACATCTGACCCATCCCCACGCCTTGAACCACAAAAGAAGAAGAAGCTCATCCTTATTCCCCTCGGACAGTGCGCAGCTTTGGGCAGCAACTAAGGAGCTTATTCTCCTTGTCTGATGCGCAGTCTTGGGCAGCCAAAAAGAGTTGATGGCCTGCTACTTTTATCAAACTCCTCAGCTTTGGGTTCAACTTTTGTTAGCTCGAGACATAGAGGTAAGGTGGTGCAGATTGCATGTTAGACCATTGGCTGGAAAACATCACACCCATTCCCCTCATGCGCTGTGCAGAGAAGCCATACTTGGAGAAATTCTGATTTGCTTAGCCTTAAATCAGCCTTAACCCTTCACCCTCTCATCCTTGTACGCTGGTGGTGTAGAAGACTTAGGAGGAAACTTGGAATATTGAAACCATAGTTGTAGCTTCAGAAAACTCTACCACTCCTCCTCTCCACACCTAGCCGTAAGTCCTAGAAGAACCACCATCAAGTTGCAAGTCATGTTGAGTTTCCTCCTTGCCTTTGTGCGTACGGTTCTAGATTGAGTAGGAGAAGGTGAGATTTTTTGGATTTGCTCTCTTGTTTTCCTGACTTGGATCAGTTCTGATGGAACCTGTCACATGGCATGCAACCAATAAGATGAAATCTATTTTGTGCCTCTTGTGTAAAAGAAAAAAATTGCAATCAGCCCTTACCCCATTATCTATCTCCTTAGGCGCTAGTTAGGAGTACAACCAAGCTGAGTTTATCCTCTCCACTCAAATTTACATCGAGCTCCTCTCATCCCCTCTCAAAACCGTGAGCCACCTAGAGAATAAAACAAAGTTTTGTATGTTTTGTTCCTCACACCTCCACAAAACCGTAGGCTGCACCAGAGAGAACCATCGGCTAACTCCCCATTTCCTCTTCTTCTTTGTTCGGTCGAATACACCATCAAGGAGCTTTGAACGAATCCTTCCTTCCCTTGCATGCAACCGGAATCGGTCTCTTGGAGCAAAGGAAAATTGTAGGACTACCTCTTGTTCGATTGTGGTCTTTTGTGCACATGTGAACGGGTAAGTTGAGTATCAAGTTTTCCTTTCTCCTCCTCTATACTGTTTCGGTTGGCATGTAGGTTCAAGGAAGTAATTTTCTATTTTGTCATCCTCCCTTAATTCTGTTCAAGCCGTTAATCCTTGCTGTATGCATGCCTTATAGCATAATTTTGGGGCTTGTAATATAGCCCTCATCCATGGTAGGGTTATTTCGTGAACTAGACTAAAGAATCGAACCTTGCATTTGGATTAAACTAAGAGAACAACATGTTAAAAGGCCTTAGATCGCCCCCTAAGTCTTGTAGGGAAGTGGTGAAAATAAGATTTTGATGCACCTTGTGAAGGGTTGAAAACCGAATTGGTATGCATGGGAAATCTTGAATTTTATTACTGTAACAAGTTAGAAAAATTGGTGTGAAGTCAGAAAAACTAGTCAGTAAAAGACTCATGAAAGCCGTATAAGTGCCAAGACTTGTAAGCATGGAAAGTACTTGTAAATTATAAGATAGCATGAACAAAATTCTGACTTGTTGTATACTTGCTTAGGTGCGCATAAATTCTTTAAGTGTGGGCCGAATTGGTGGCCATTTGGATAATTGTGGAAAGCTTGATTTAAATAGCTAAGGTGCCAAGGTAAGTGCACTGACACTACCCTCTTGAATGCTAGAGGGAGCACGTGGTTTGACCGTAGCTCCATTTTTGGTATACTTGAAATATGCTTGTTTTGGATATTACATATGCTGCAGCTTTGTGACATTATATGTCAAATTTGGATATGATTTAGTCATGCATGTACATTCATAATTTTATTTGTATGCTGCGTGTGATTCATGACATAACATCCATGCACAATTGACATGTTTATGACCGAATATGCCTTTGAAAACTAAGCATACGTTTGAGCATGCATCATGTAGGCATCCCCTTTGGTACCGGGGTTTTGGGACATTGGCTTCGTCCGCTTAGGATACAGTTGGAACCCTCCAAGGAGCCATTAAGGGAGGCTTTTCCACTGTCTTTGTTAGTACGCGCATGACGATGCGATCACGTACGTTTTGGCGTTATATACGCGTTTTGTTTAGCATCTTGGCAGCATATGTATATATATATTTAAGCTTGATAGTACGTGCACAATAGTGCTATGAACGTACGTTTTGGCGTGATATACGCGTTCTGTTTAGCATCATGGCAGCTTATGTATCAGTTTGTTTAGCTTGATATGAAGAAATATGTTTAGCTTGTTTACGTATACCAGTTCAGTATCTAGCAAATGCTTTTGGCATTTGGTTTTGTCACCACTTACTGGGATATATTTCTCACCCCTTTGGGGCTGCTGTTTTTAAATAAATGGCAGGAGAGCAGAAGGGCACATGAAGACTTGTTTTGAAAGACTTAGCCATGCTTGCTGTTGTTTGTGCTGTTGGTTGAACCTTTTGATTCGGAATTATATGGATGACTGTACTAAACTTGTGTTTGAGGTTTTGTTGGATTTAATCTTGAAGTTCCTTTGGTATTTTGATAAAATTCTGAAACGTTTTGGTAAAAACTCAAGTTTGAAATGAGGGCTGTGAAAATGTAGAAAATGGATTTTTGGAGCATCTTAAATTTTGTCGCTCCGGGGCTACGGACCTTCAAATGAGACATAATTTATATGCACGCGAAGCCCCGGGAATGTACTTTCAAACTGTGCAGGTTTCATTTTTATACGAAATCTGTACTAATTTTAATAAGCTTCGCCCTACAGCCTGTTTTCCAGAATTCGGACAGAATTCACTAGCTTCTTACGTGTTCTGTTCCGTGGGGCTATTCACCTCCGAATCGCGCATAATTTATATGTACGCGATGCCCCGGATGTCTAGTTTCTAAGAAGCTTGAAATAATTTTTACCACTGTTGAATTCGATTTTATACAGATTTTATAAGGCAGCAAGGTTTTCAGAAAAATATGGAAAATTCAGAAAGGTTATTTGATAAACTTTTTAATTAAAGAGTTCTATACCGCTGCGACTCTAATACGATTTAGCAAACAACCGTCTTGGATGCATACAAGAGTGGGTGTTACAATCAAGATGGGTACATTAATCAGAAACCCCAATGTCTTGGTGATTCCTTTCATAATACTTGCATTAATTACTAAGGTCTTAAGATTACATTAATATTATAGCATCAATGTCTTGACTACTATAATACTAATGATGAAGTTGTCAACTTTAAAATAATGTAAACATGTCTGTTCTACATCATTTCATAAACAAGAATGATTGATCAAGACAACTTCATACAAGTCACATAATAGGAAAACATAACTTCACATTAATTATTCATAAATACACACTTGAGTTCCATTGAATCAGACTACAAAGGACTCTACTCAAACATAATGAAAGTAAATACAAGAGAAGAAGAAAGAACAAACTCCATTGTCATGGTAGTGAATCTTCAATCTTCAATTGCAATGCTACACTACTCCTAAGAATTATTGTGTAAAAAAAAAGAATTCAGATCCTTAGATCTGATATATGAGAGGAGAGTAGACAATTGAGAGAGAGAAAAAACTATCTAGCATATCTCTTTTTTCAGGCCTTTTGCCTTTTATAGTGTTACAAATCTGCTGAAAAATAATGTGGACGCTAAAACGGTAATAACTGGGCGTTTTAGCGTCCGGCTTGATGCGTGACCAATTGCTTTCAACTGACTTGGGTGCTAAAACGGTCTGAATGAGCGTTTTAGCGTCCATGGCTGATAACCTCCCAACTGCTTTCAACTGACTTCAATGCTAAAACGCTTGATTCGAACGTTTTAGCGTTTCAGAACAGAGAAGAATTGCACATTAGAGCGCTAAAATGCTCAGTGTAAGCGTTTTAGCGCTGAGCTCCAGAGGCTTCCAATTCTGATTTGCAGCAGCGCGCTAAAACGGTCTGTGTGGACGTTTTAGCGCTCAGCACTAGTAACTTCCTTCTTCAAACTGCAGTAGCGCGCTAAAACGGTCAGTGTGGCCGTTTTAGCGCTCAACACTTGGGCAATTTTCTCCTCCAGAATCTTCTTCCTTCTTTTGATGCTTTTTGGGCTTCCTTTCCCTACAAAACAATGTAGATTTTCACAAAGCTCTCAGAACTTGTAATTCAGGAAATATTAAGACATTAACCTCCTTATTCAACCAATTATTCATACAAATTAATCCTAATTTGTGCTGAAAAACCTGATGAACCAGGGGTTTATCAAAATTCCCAGATTTGGAAATTATTGTCCTCAATAATGGACTTGCAACAAAGAGGGATTCCAGATTCTTACAAATGAAACTCATGAGGATAGACTGAATTCAACAAGGGATCACATTGATACAACTTACAACCATGGAATCTCTTGTTTCTCATGACTTGCACAACATCCTATATGCTTTTCAACAGATTAGTACAGATGACATATAGAGACTTCCAAACAACACACCCCCTCACTAGGATCTTCTAAAAAATTGTGAGAATTTAACTCTCATGCACACTAGTGTTTAGGGATCAATATGTCACTCATTCTTCACTGCACTCAAACTTCATAGGCTTGCCCCTATTCTCATTATTCATGGCACAAATGATCTATAAGGTAGATCAAAAAGGTCTTAACATGGTTGGCAATGAGGCTTGGTGTATGGCTTGACTAGATGTAAGGCTTTCTATGGCAGGAAAAGTTCAGATCAAATGAATCAGATTTAGATAAGGGGGAATCACAATATTTGTCATTTCCTTCCTAATTCCCCAATCTTTCTTCCTTTTCATTCTTTGACTTTCTTCCTCCTTTTCTTCCAGACACTTTGTGTCTTTAACAAAAATTTTCTTTCTGTCCTTTTTCTTTCAGACACTTTGTGTCTTTTACCATTTCACTTTACCTCCTCCAAAAACTTAAACACTTTGTGTTCCACAACCCTTCTTTTTTTCTTCTTCATGTTTCAACCATTTCTTTCATTCACTTATTGCAAAGATACCTTACTTCCCACAAAACACTCCACCCCTTATCACTTATCTGAACTTTTCAGTCTAAAGGAATGGATGTGAGAGTACATTAACAACAGATTAGGCTCAAAGGTTCATGCAACAGCAACTTAAGGTTTGACCATTTAACTTTCTAGTCCAAGAAGAAAATTCCTCTACCTTATGCATCATCAACCATTTCAAACAAGAAACAAGGAAAGTTCTAGAGTTACTCATGCAGTGAAATGCTCTCTGAACAAAAATTTCTGTATAGGCTCAATTTCCTCACAGTTCAGAGTGCATGCTTGACTTCCTCTCTATGCATCACAACTAATCTCTCTACTCTTACACATTGAATGAGTCATGCAAACTATTTCATTTCTCAACATGCAAGGCATAAGATTGTATCCTTAATTTGATCAATCATCTAAAACTCTGATCAATCAAATCCTCATGAAATTTCATAAAAGAAAAAGAAAAAAATTTATCCTAATTCTAGATTCTAGACTACATTAACATCTAACTACACTAAAAATTATTCACACTAAGAAAAACTAAAGAAAAGAGATTGAGATGTTCCCTGTTTTGGCTCATCCACTCGTGTGACCTCTCCATGCAGTATTCACTTGCCATACAATCACATCACACCCACAATTCCCAGATTTAAACGTTGCTGTCCTCAGCAACTAATTTAAATCTAAAACAGCAGTGGATCACTGAAACACATTCACATACAGTTAATAGCATCAGTACTATCAGAAATGTGAATCTACAAACAGTGAAATCTCAATGTACAGTAACAGCTTACAAAATAACCAATATAAATGTACCAACAAAATAACCCAGATACTGAAAAAGTAAAACAAAATAACAGCAGGAAAACTGCAAATCATGACTCCACAAAAGATGCAGTTGCCTCATCATCAGAGTCAAAGGGGTCTCCTGGGTCAGACTGCGGAAGCGGTGTATAATCTGTCTATGCAGCACCTGTACTGGTCCCTGCTCCTGTACTAATCCTGACTGATGGTCCGGCACCATCCTGACTCCCAGCAACTGGCTTTCCACCCGGGGCTTGAACATCCTGCTCAATGTCATCATTATCAGAGGACTCGCTGTCATCACGCATATGGGTGGCAGCTGCTGCCTCGAAAGCATCCTCCTCTTCAGAATGAGGGTACACAGCAGGCTGAAAAGTGGACGTTTCAAGTCCCTGGGCCTCACAAATGTCGTTCAGCATCTTTATAACATGTGTCTGGAATGACTGCTGACCCGCCTGCATAAATTTGAGGCGACGACGTAAATGGCCCATACGCATATCTCCATTTCTCAACCACTGTTCCCCTGATCTAATGCGCTCTTCGAAGTCAAAATCCTCTGACTTCTCTCCTTGCTTCCTCCCCGGTGTCAATCCCTTTGGACCTTCCCCTCCAATTCTTAACTGATCCCTAATCAGCTTGGCATCAATTTTGGGTGCAATTTGACTTGTACTCCATTATCAGTAATGTCAACTCCAACTTTCTGGCATAACAGCTGAATCAGAGAGCAATGGCCAAGAGAGAATGTACTGGTGTCAGAATGGGCCATATCATAAATACTATCTTGAAGAAGGGTAGGCAACTCTACTTTCCCCTTATTCATGATAGTGGAAATCAAAACAGACCGCATCAAGTTCACCTCCGCCTGATTAGATGAAGGCATGACATTAGAGACAATGAAATGGAACCAGACTCTTGCCTCTCCATTTAACTGCCTCAACCACAACAGTTTGGGGTTGACCCCATCCTTTGTCATCTCCCATTTCTCCCCAGGTTTTGCAACTGTGTGCAAAATGGGTTCAGCCGCCCCCAATTTGGTCCATCCCTCAAAATTAGGATCCCTCCTTTGGGGTGGGACATCAATCTTCCGCCAATTTCGGCGGAAGTCACAAGTCAAGGCCTGAATAGTGTCACTGCCTTTGATCTTCAGCAGCTTCTGGATGGTATAGGCATCATATTTGACCTGCTTACCCATCACCCAACTCATGAAGGTTCTCTGCCCTCCTTGATCTCCATTGTATGCATTGGCAAAAAACTCTCGGGCTATAGCCGGGCTGCTGTTCACCAATATCTCCCCAAAAGTGACCCATTCCCGTCCCCTCAGTTGAGACTGGAAATCTGGGTATTCATCCTTGTCCAAGATGAATTGGCGTTCTCGGACGAATGGCCTATGGGAGGTTTTCTTGTTGAACCGATCTTCATGTTCGGCACTTCGCCAGAAGTGCTCATCATATGCAGGAGGTGGTGGTGCTGAAGTTTTGACCCCTCGTGCCCTCTTTTTGTTCTGTTTCTTTGGTGGTGAAGCCGACATATCTGGTACAACAAAGGAAAAGTCAGTGACGTAATGAACAATGTGACATAAAATTCCCAGATTTAAATGAAGAATGTAACGCCCTCCCTTGTATGCATCCAAGAGAGTCGTTTGCTAAGCGGAATTAGAGTCGTTAACGTCACATGAGCTAACAAAGCAGTATATAAATTCGTATAAAAATTTCATCACTTAATTTCTTTTCACAACGGTTCCCAAAATAGCCATTGTTCATAAAAGTTCAAGTTAACATAAATATGATAAAGACTACAGTCATCCAAAAGTACCAAAACGTTAATCATTACAGTTATCCATTTTAAACAAACAGCAATAGTGGTAATCCAGCATCAGCAATCAACAGCAAACAACACGTCTTCATGTGCTTTTATGTCCTCCTGCCATTTAGGAAAATAGCAGCCCCGAAGGGGTGAGAATAATCCCAGTAGTGTGGCAATAAAACCAGTAATATAACAGTATTAACTAGGCACAAAATCATAAACAGTCACTTCAACATATCCTTGTTCCTTTTCCTTTTCATTTTTATCATATTCATATATTGCGTATATAACGCCTTTCCTTTGCGCTTTTAGCACCGTCGTGCGCGCACTTCACAGTGGAATCAAATATCCCTTGGCACCTGAGCTCCATGTGGATTCCAACTGTGGGCCTATGCGGACTGATGCCAAGTGTCCCATACCCCGGTACCTTGGGGATGCCTATATGAGGCTTGCTCAAACACATGGTCCTGTACATAACTATTCTAGAACAAGGCCTATATGATCTTGTTACATGCATGACATGCTATGCTTTCACACACAAAGCGTAAAAATGCGGTATAATGTAAGATGCATGCTTATATACCTTTCATATGCGTTATGCTGCCACATAACGTCTTTTACCTCATAATCATATAGCCATCACGGCACATTTTGGCAGTTTCCTTATAACGTAATGGAACATAATATTTTCACGGCATATGGAGCATCATGTCACAATTCTATACCAGTAGTCAATAGTCACATTAGGCATCATCGCCTGACACTTACCTTTGCGTGCCTTAAATAACAGCAGCGAAGTATCTCACTTCTTAAGCGCACCTAAATCATTTTCAACTAATCATTTACAGTGGCTATTTACAGCAGCAAAACAGTGAGCATACAGCAGCAAAATGGTGAGCATTTACAGCAGCAAAACAGTGAGCATACAGCAGCAAAACAGTGAGCATACAGCAGCAAACAGTGAGCATTTACAGCAGCAAAACAGTGAGCATACAGCAGCAAAACAGTGAGCATTTACAGCAGCAAAACAGTGAGCATTTACAGCAGTAAAACAGTGAGCATACAGCAGCAAAACAGTGACGTTTTAAACAGAAACAGTGGCGTTTTAAAACAGAAACAGTGGCGTTTTTAAAACAGAAACAGTGGCACTTTGAACTTCCAAAACAGTGGCATAAATCTTGGTTTTTGGACATTGAAACAGTGGCATATCATGGATTAAAACAGTGACATTTGATGCATAAAAACAGTGGCATTTTATGCATAAAAACAGTGGCATATGATGACTAAAACAGTGGCATATTATGCATAAAAATAGTGGCATATGATGACTAAAACAGTGGCACATTATGCATAAAAACAGTGGCATTTGATGGCTAAAACAGTGGCTTTTTATGCATAAAAACAGTGGCATTTTAAGCATGGAAACAGTGGCATTTCATGGCTAAAACAGTGGCATTTTAAGCATGGAAACAGTGGCTTTTGATGAGTAAAACAGTGGCATTTCATGCATAAAAACAGTGGCTTAAGGAGCACTAAAACAGTGACATACATGTGCAGAAACAGTGGCATATAATGTGCAGAAACAGTGGCATGTAATGTGCAGAAACAGTGGCATGTAATGTGCAGAAACAGTGGCATCTAATGTGCAGAAACAGTGGCTTTTAAGTGCAGAAACAGTGGCTTTTAGGTGCAGAAACAGTGGCTTTTAGGTGCAGAAACAGTGGCATATAATGGTGATTTTGAGGGACCGAAACAGTGGCATTTTATCTACAAAACAGTGGCATATTAAACCGAAACAGTGGCACATTTCTTCTTTAAAACAGTGGCCTAATTATACAAAACAGTGGCATATAATTTTAAGCATGATCATGAGACTTTTACTCTACAACTCATGCATACAAATCATCATAAAATGGCTCCATACTTGTACTTTAATCATGCTCAACCAAGGATCCAAAGCAACACATATACAAGGAGACATTCAAGCATTCATACATGGCTACACAAAGAAAGAGTTCAAAGTTCAAAGCCTACCTCTTGTAGCACACCCTTCAAAGTCAAGAACCACACACCACCTTCTAGCTTCACTACACAACAAGTCCTTACTTCCTATGGTGATCTATGCGCAACAAGGTGAGGAGGAAAGCTTACTCTTTGCTTGGGACAAGGGCTACGGTTTAGAGAGGTGAGGGAAGGTAAGTGACCAATGTTTTTTCTTCTCCAAGAGGCTTGTTGGTTCAGCTAGAGAGTGAGGGAATGAGGGAGTTGTCTTTAGCAAAGTCTTCTAGCTCCAAGGAGGCTTGTAGGTTCGGTTATGGGAGTGAGGGAGTGAGGGAGAAACTTGGCTGCATATGTACATGGTGAGGGGGCTCTAGTGTGCGCATATTTAAGGAGGAGGTGAGGGGAAGTTACCATCATGAAAAATTCTGATTGCTTGAGGGGATGGGGCTGCACACAAGGCTGAATCAAGCAAGGGTTTGCTTCTAGTTTACTCTATTTACATGCAAAGAGTGAGGGGTGATATGTTCAGCTTTGAGGGCTGTCCAAGGCAGAGAAATTTCTGCACAATTGACCATGATTTGCGCACCTAGAGGAGTGGAAAGGAAGTGTCAAGAGCACATGCAAGAGCTTTGCTAAGTCAACATGGAACGCAACTATGTGGCAGCCCAAAAATCTGCACTAAGGCAGCCTTGGTGCGCAATGATGAGAGGAAGAGAGGTGCATTATGAGCACTGATTTGTGGCAGCCTAAACACTCATTTTGGGGCTGTCCTAAGTCAGAAAATTTCTGCATAAAAAAAGCCAACCCATGCGCACAAGGTGAGGTGTGAGGGAGGTTCACTAAGTCCACAAGCAAGAGAGCTTTGTGGCAGCCAAGGATTCTGATTTTTGGAGCTGTCCTCTGCGCAAAAATGATGAAAATGCAGTCCCAAAATCTCACTTATGATGCATGTGGAAGGAGGAGGAGGTTTGACTCATGATGGGCTGCAAAAGCTTGCCAAAAATCTGCACAATGCAGTCTCATGATGGAGGGTGTAAGTGGTTATCCAAGTCAACAAGTTATGCAGTTTTGGTGACACAAGAAATCTGATCCAAGCCTCCCCCATGTGCGCAAGAATGGAGAATTATGCAGCCTAAAATCATGCTAAAATGCACATGTGTCTTCCATGCAATGAGGTTTAAATCAAGTTATGCTTAAGCAAGGTGAGGTGGCGGTTTTAACAAGGGAAAATGGCAGATTACTAAGGTCCTAATTACTCTCCCTTGTGCGCATGAATGAGGGGAAAAACAACTAGCCAAGTAGTGTTCCTTGCTGCACAAGGCAGCCTTGTTGGACTAGGCTTTAAGGAGGATAAGTGGTTACAACTTTGGGCTAAAACAAGGTAGGTTCAAAGGCCATCCTTGGGCCATTGGCCACACACCAAAAATCCAATCACACAAGTCCAATATTAACTAGTCCACACACACACACTAGCCCACATCCAAACACTAATGCCTTCTAACACACACTCACATTACTCATAAGATTAAATTCACATGTCTACATATGTACCCTCCTACGATTTAATTTAATTAATTACCTTAGTCTTATCCAAGGGTTAAAGGTTATACAATTCACAAGCCATTACACATAAACCATACATCCGAATTCTACACATGTACACATAGCCTATAGTACTTATGTACTTTACTAATTATGCGGGATGTTACACTCTCCCCACCAAATAGGAATTTTGCCCGCAAAATTAAACTTACTTAAGAGCTAAACAGTTCTGGATAGCGTTTCTGAACGTCGTCCTCGCGCTCCCAAGTGGCTTCAGCTGCCGATCTGTTGTTCCATAATACCTTTACCAACGGAATCTCTTTAGAACGGAGTCGCTTGACGGATCTTTCAAGAATTTGGAACGGTTGCACTTGATAAGTCAGATTTTCTTTTAGTTCTACTTCTTCCGGCTGTAACACGTGAGATGGATCAGAGAGGTACCTACGTAGCTGAGACACATGAAATACATTGTGAATTCCTGACAAATTGGGCGGTAAGGCCAACCGGTATGCAGACTCTCCAATCCGGTCCATAATCAGATATGGTCCTAAGTACCGTGGACTTAACTTCTTTACTCCCATTCTCCTTCCGAGTCCCGAAGTAGGTGTGATTCTCAAAAATACATGATCTCCGACTTCGAAAGATAGAGGCTTATGACGCTTGTCGTAATAACTCTTCTGTCTGGCCTGAGCTCGCTGCATATTTTCTCGAATCTTCTTTACTTGTTCGGATGTTTCTTGAATTAGATCAGGTCCTAACATACTTCGCTCACCCACTTCAGTCCAACATAAAGGGGATCTGCATTTTCTCCCATACAAAGCTTCATACGGTGCCATCTGAATGTTGGAGTGGTAACTGTTGTTGTAAGCGAACTCAATCAAAGAAAGATAACTATCCCAGCTGCCTCCTAACTCCAAAACACATGCTCGTAACATGTCCTCTAATGCTTGAATGGTGCGTTCCGTCTGGCCATCGGTCTGCGGATGATAAGCAGTGCTCAACCTCAATTGGGTCCCTAATGCTCTTTGAAAGGATTCCCAAAACTTAGATGTAAACTTGGGATCACGATCACTGACAATACTCGTAGGAACTCCGTGCAGCTTCACAATCTCCTGCAGATAGATTCTAGCAAGCCTCTCTGTATCATATGTGGTTCTAACACGCAAGAAATGAGCTGACTTCGTTAAACGATCAACAATCACCCAGATAGAATCATATCCTTCTCGCGTCCGAGGAAGTCCAACTACAAAGTCCATCGAAATACTGTCCCACTTCCATTCGGGAATCTCCAAAGGTTGAAGGAGTCCCGACGGTTTCTGATGTTCGTACTTCACCTTCTGACAAGTTAAGCATCGAGACACATACTCCGCAATATCACGCTTCATACCCGGCCACCAAAACGAGGTCTTCAAATCATGGTACATCTTCGTGGATCCAGGATGAACTGCATACTTACCCTTGTGAGCCTCCTGTAAAACTTCTTGTTTCAACTCTTCATTCGGCACAACCAGCCGTCCTTGGAATCTCCAAACATCATTCTCGTCCTTTACTACCTCTTGGTTACCAACCAAATCACGGACTAACTCTTCATCTTTCTGAGCCTCCTTAATTCTACTGATCAATTCATTCTCCACCTTTATATTTCCCAATCTTATGCTGTTCCCTCTCTCGTCTACCGATAAGTTCAAGTCTCGAAAGGCCTCAAACAATTTCAGCTCTTCTATCATCAGAGTTGCAGTGTGTAGTGTCTTCCTGCTCAGGGCGTCAGCTACCACGTTTGCCTTTCCTGGGTGGTACTTAAGTTCAAAATCGTAGTCCTTCAGAAATTCCATCCACCGTCGTTGCCGCATGTTCAGCTCCTTCTGGTCGAACAAGTACTTCAAACTCTTATGATCGCTGAACACGTCAAACTGCGAACCATACAAGTGGTGCCTCCAGATTTTAAGTGCGAACACAATAGCTGCTAACTCCAAATCGTGCGTAGGATAATTTTCTTCGTGAGGCTTCAGTTGTCGAGATGCATAAGCTACTGCCATACGGTCCTGCATCAACACGCATCCAAGTCCTTTCAGCGACGCATCGCAGTAGACTTCGAACCTTCGAGTAGGATCCGGAATCGTGAGTACGGGAGCACTCGTCAATCTGCTCTTTAGCTCCAAGAAACATTCTTCACAGGCTTCAGTCCACTCAAAAGGCTTATCCTTCCGAGTGAGACGAGTAAGAGGTTGCACTATCTGAGAGAAATTCTGGATAAACCTTCGATAATATCCAGCCAGACCTAAGAAACTTCTTACTTCGGTGACAGTCTTGGGTCGTTCCCAATTCATGACAGCTTCAACTTTGCTGGGGTCCACCGCGATACCTTCTGATGAAATGACATGGCCCAGAAACTGGACCTCTTTAAGCCAAAACTCGCACTTCGACCATTTCGCGTACAACTGCTTCTCCTTCAAGATTTGCAAGACAATCCTCAGATGTTCCGCATGCAGCTCTTCATTAGCTGAGTAAATCAGGATATCGTCGATAAACACAATTACGAACTGATCAAGAAATGGGCGGAAGATGCGGTTCATGTAGTCCATGAATACCGCTGGAGCATTCGTCAGTCCGAATGGGATCACCTGATATTCGTAGTGCCCATAACGAGTCCTAAAAGCGGTTTTCGGAATATCCTCCGGTTTGACCCGGATCTGATGGTATCCCGATCGTAAATCTATCTTGGAAAAGACTCTGGCTCCTCTCAGCTGGTCCATCAAATCGTCGATCCTCGGTAGCGGGTACTTATTCTTCACCGTCACTTTGTTCAGCTGGCGGTAATCTACACACAGACGTAAGCTTCCATCCTTCTTCTTAATCAAGATAGCTGGAGCACCCCATGGGGAAGTACTCGGTCTGATAAATTCCTTTGCCAAAAGCTCTTCTATCTGCTTCTTCAACTCGCGCAGTTCCAAAGGTGCCATACGATATGGGGCAATAGAGATTGGTCCGACTCCAGGAACAAGTTCGATAGAAAATTCTATTTCCCTATGAGGAGGCAATCGAGGTATTTCATCCGGGAATACCTCCTCGAATTCTCTAACTACCGGTACATCCTGAATTTGAGTGTCAACCGAGGTCTCAGCCTCGATCGACAAAAGATACCCTGCTGCTCCCTTGCGGAGCTCTTTTCTAACTTGCAATAAGGAAATGAGAGAGAAAGATTGAAAATTACCATCTTTCGCAGGAACAACGACTTTCCCCGCTCGACAGTCCAATGTTATCCCGTTTTCCGTCAACCAGTCCATACCGATAATCACATCGAAGTTGAATACCGGCAGGACCACCAAATTAACTGTATACGTGTTCCCTTCGTACTGCAAGGTAACACCTCTGCAGATCTCTGAGGCCGTGCACGATCCTCCAGTAGGTGTGCTGATGTGTAACTCATAAGGTAACGGGGTTGGGGTGATGCCTATACTCAAGGCAGTATGCTTTGCCATAAAAGAGCCAGACGCTCCAGAATCAAAGATAACAGAAATTGGGTGACCATTCAGAATGACATTACCTTTGATCAGGTTGGGAAACTTCTGCGCTTCATTCGCATCCAAAGTGAACACCCGAGCTTGCGGAGGCTGTTGATCAACGTTCTGGGGACATTTGTAAGCAAAATGACCTTGCTGGCCGCATCTGAAGCATGCATTGTTGTTCTTGCGACAGACTCCGAAGTGATTCTTTCCACATGTGGCACAAACAGTCGCGCCCTGACGTCCAGTCGATGATTGACCCACCGTTAAGTTTCTCTTAAAGTTTCCAGGCCGCGCCTGCAACGGCGTACCTCTGCCTCGACCCCTACCAGGTGCCGCCCTGAAGAATCTGCCCGCTCGGTTTCCTCCGTGGAACTGTGGTGGTGGCTTGTTCAAGTTCTTGGCCTCCAGAATGATTCCTTCTGCCTGACGACTCTGGTTGATGAGTTCTGGAAGTGTACGATTAGCCGTCGTCAAGATGAGCTTGCGGATTTCCGGATGCAGTCCGCTCTCGAACTTCTCCACCTGCCATTCTTCGTCATAAATGTTCCGGTCAAAGTTGGCGTACTCGATCAGCTGCCCAAACTTTGCAATATACTCATTAACCGTCATGTTACCCTGCCTGAGCGACAGCAGTTCAGTGTGCTTCATCCTTCTCATTGCCTTAGGAAAATACTTATCCAGAAATACTTGTCTGAACACGGCCCATGTTAGTTCCACGTCCTGAGCTCTGAGCAGAGCCCTCGCACCAGTCCACCATGTCAAAGCTTCTCCCATCAGCTGGTACGATGCGTAATCAGTCTTCTGCGCTTCCGGGCATGCCATACGTTCGAAAATATGCTCAATCATCTGCAGCCACTTTGCTGCAGCCTCAGGGTTGTCCTCACCCTCAAAGGTAGGTGGTTGGAAGTTGCGGAAGTCTTTCAACCTCCGACGGGCAATTTCTTCTGCATTTTCATGCAGTGGGGGTTGGTTCTGATTCTGTTGCCTATGGTCGCGCCATTCTTGGCTCATATTCTGGATAAACGTTGCCAGTCCCCCAATGGTGGTGATAAGATCCTCTTCTGCATCGCCAGTCCTTCCCCGAGTTGAACCGCGACCACCCGCCATGATTCTGCACTCACAATATCAGAAAATGAGTTGATCAGGCTCACCGCAAGTTATTCATGGCAGCAGTCCCAAGTAGGTACTCGAGTTCAATTCGGACAAGTTAGCTATGCATCCGTATCTTACCCCAGACTAGTCTAAACAATCTAACTATCCTTAGTCAATATATACTTAAACTATAGCACATTTAGGCAGTCAATCAGCAGATAAACACAAACAGCAATCAATTCAATCAAACACAAGCAAATCCATGGACCAAACTGCTCTGATACCAATTAGTGTAACGCCCTCCCTTGTATGCATCCAAGAGAGTCGTTTGCTAAGCGGAATTAGAGTCGTTAACGTCACATGAGCTAACAAAGCAGTATATAAATTCGTATAAAAATTTCATCACTTAATTTCTTTTCACAACGGTTCCCAAAATAGCCATTGTTCATAAAAGTTCAAGTTAACATAAATATGATAAAGACTACAGTCATCCAAAAGTACCAAAACGTTAATCATTACAGTTATCCATTTTAAACAAACAGCAATAGTGGTAATCCAGCATCAGCAATCAACAGCAAACAACACGTCTTCATGTGCTTTTATGTCCTCCTGCCATTTAGGAAAATAGCAGCCCCGAAGTGGTGAGAATAATCCCAGTAGTGTGGCAATAAAACCAGTAATATAACAGTATTAACTAGGCACAAAATCATAAACAGTCACTTCAACATATCCTTGTTCCTTTTCCTTTTCATTTTTATCATATTCATATATTGCGTATATAACGCCTTTCCTTTGCGCTTTTAGCACCGTCGTGCGCGCACTTCACAGTGGAATCAAATATCCCTTGGCACCTGAGCTCCATGTGGATTCCAACTGTGGGCCTATGCGGACTGATGCCAAGTGTCCCATACCTCGGTACCTTGGGGATGCCTATATGATGCTTGCTCAAACACATGGTCCTGTACATAACTATTCTAGAACAAGGCCTATATGATCTTGTTACATGCATGACATGCTATGCTTTCACACACAAAGCGTAAAAATGCGGTATAATGTAAGATGCATGCTTATATACCTTTCATATGCGTTATGCTGCCACATAACGTCTTTTACCTCATAATCATATAGCCATCACGGCACATTTTGGCAGTTTCCTTATAACGTAATGGAACATAATATTTTCACGGCATATGGAGCATCATGTCACAATTCTATACCAGTAGTCAATAGTCACATTAGGCATCATCGCCTGACACTTACCTTTGCGTGCCTTAAATAACAGCAGCGAAGTATCTCACTTCTTAAGCGCACCTAAATCATTTACAACTAATCATTTACAGTGGCTATTTACAGCAGCAAAACAGTGAGCATACAGCAGCAAAACGGTGAGCATTTACAGCAGCAAAACAGTGAGCATACAGCAGCAAAACAGTGAGCATACAGCAGCAAACAGTGAGCATTTACAGCAGCAAAACAGTGAGCATACAGCAGCAAAACAGTGAGCATTTACAGCAGCAAAACAGTGAGCATTTACAGCAGTAAAACAGTGAGCATACAGCAGCAAAACAGTGACGTTTTAAACAGAAACAGTGGCGTTTTTAAAACAGAAACAGTGGCGTTTTTAAAACAGAAACAGTGGCACTTTGAACTTCCAAAACAGTGGCATAAATCTTGGTTTTTGGACATTGAAACAGTGGCATATCATGGATTAAAACAGTGACATTTGATGCATAAAAACAGTGGCATTTTATGCTTATAAACAGTGGCATATGATCACTAAAACAGTGGCATATTATGCATAAAAACAGTGGCATATGATGACTAAAACAGTGGCACATTATGCATAAAAACAGTGGCATTTGATGGCTAAAACAGTGGCTTTTTATGCATAAAAACAGTGGCATTTTAAGCATGGAAACAGTGGCATTTCATGGCTAAAACAGTGGCATTTTAAGCATGGAAACAGTGGCATTTGATGAGTAAAACAGTGGTATTTCATGCATAAAAACAGTGGCTTAAGGAGCACTAAAACAGTGACATACATGTGCAGAAACAGTGGTATATAATGTGCAGAAACTGTGGCATGTAATGTGCAGAAACAGTGGCATGTAATGTGCAGAAACAGTGGCATCTAATGTGCAGAAACAGTGGCTTTTAGGTGCAGAAACAGTGGCTTTTAGGTGCAGAAACAGTGGCTTTTAGGTGCAGAAACAGTGGCATATAATGGTGATTTTGAGGGACCGAAACAGTGGCATTTTATCTACAAAACAGTGGCATATTAAACCGAAACAGTGGCACATTTCTTCTTTAAAACAGTGGCCTAATTATACAAAACAGTGGCATATAATTTTAAGCATGATCATGAGACTTTTACTCTACAACTCATGCATACAAATCATCATAAAATGGCTCCATACTTGTACTTTAATCATGCTCAACCAAGGATCCAAAGCAACACATATACAAGGAGACATTCAAACATTCATACATGGCTACACAAAGAAAGAGTTCAAAGTTCAAAGCCTACCTCTTGTAGCACACCCTTCAAAGTCAAGAACCACACACCACCTTCTAGCTTCACTACACAACAAGTCCTTACTTCCT
>JAVKPL010006062.1:0-25220 GCA_032173675.1 Gastrolobium villosum | reverse complement strand
GTTGCTTTTGGAAATTGGAAAATTTTCTTGCTGCTTATTTGCAAATTGCAATTGCATGTCGCCTATTCATATAGCCTTGAATTTAGATTACTTTTATTGTATATACAATTTCTTTGTACAGTTAGATCATAAATTCATGGAAGGTGCACCTTTGCTTAAGCTAAAATTCTTTCGGATTTCTCTACAATTTTATTCGAAAGCCTGGAAAATATCATCGAATACCATTTAGAAAAAATAAAGAGCTCTGTTGGAATTTAAGACTGGATTTAAGCTCAGAAATCCTGTTCATTACCCAGATCCGTTTACTTCTAGTTGTGAGTTGAGATGGATATTGTGCTTTTTGATGCAACTGTGTTTGTTGGGTATGTTAATTGGTTTATGACTTCTTACACTACAATAAACATGATAACTCTGGATGACTTTTCCAATTTTAGCAGCTAGCTGTTATTTTATATACTTTTTGTATGGAATTCCAAACTTTTGCTATTACAAAGTTTCCATCTGTGGTAACCTATTTTTGAAGAATGTCTCTAAAAGCTTATAGTTGTTTTAACTGCTTCTGGCAATGACCTTACTTCTTTTTTGCTCCTTACTGTCTGATGAAAAGAACAGAGTCCAACCGAAACTGGAGAATTCTGGTGGATGTGTTAGAACTCATTACCCTGATTGAATTTCTCTGCTTGCATGGTTCTTTCACTTGTTGCTTACATGTACATAAGTTCATAAACAGAGGAATCCTTTTTTTCTTTTATCCCCATACTACACCCGCACTCTGGCTCATCTTTGTAAGGCAGGCAATATTAATCAATATGGATAATTGTCAATCAATCTGGATTTGTGTGTAGTGTTAGTATTTATACTAATCATCAATATGCCTTCGGTAGGTCACAGCTGGAGCTGGAGGGAGAAAAAGAGATAGAAAGAGCGACTTGCTTGTTATTTCTGATAATGGGAACTCCTTCAAAATAATACATGCGGTGACCATTTCTTTCCTGGAGCACTTGTTATTTATCTTTACATTACACCTGAGCTATATGCCATTTTATGTGCAGAGTGACCAAGATGATCCGACAACTGTCATAGAAAGGGAGGAGTGGAAAACTACCAGACAAGACATGGAGAGGCACCTTAGAAAGCTAAGAGACTTCAGCATTTCAAATTGGTTTTGATTTATGATTACGTATTCAAAGACAGCCCCATGGGTATGCACAACATGATAGGGAGGTCCAGCATGGGCACACGTATACAGGCAATTTGACTTAACCTTCCATTTTTGAAATTGTGTGCAAGTTGCCTGATCTTATGTATATTCTGTTGTAACTTGTTAGAGATGCGGCTGTTGGAATTCAGTGATCTATAAGAGTGATCTGCCAATATACTGTTGTGACCTACAGTTGAATGTTCTCTCTATTTGGATATATGCCTTGGATCTTGGGTCAACCTCTGATCAAACCTATTTGTGAGGGGAGAATATGATGTTTTTGTTTCTTCACTGATGTATTTATCTGCTAATGAGCACATGTAATCACAGTTCGAACTTCAACAAATTGATTTTAAGGTTGTCCTTGTTAGATGGGGTGAAGGTGGATAATAGAGAAGGAAATGAAAATGAGATAGAAAGTTGTTCTTTTATTTTTAAAATGATTTTTATTTTAAAAGAAAATTGATTCTTGATTAAGTGGTAAGTGGGATTATTAAAAATCACACGAGATAGTTTATAAAGCATTTAGTTATACACTGCTTGTATTCTGTTACTTGTTCAAGGTAGCAATGCGCTTATTCCTACAACTGCTTGGTTCCTATGTTAAGGAAGCGCAGGATGGGTATGCAATAATAAATTAATGCTTCGTAGCTTGACATGGATTTTATTAAAATGATGTCTGTTTGTTTTTTATGTTCTACTTGATTAATTTAGTACTTTACAGCGATTTTTTTTTTTTTTGGTTTTAATTAAGAATTAATAACTGTAGCCAAGTCATCACGTCGCATCTCGGAAGTATGTTCACATTATATGCTTACAGCGGTGAAAGACCCAGCAAGCCCTCTCTTATGCGTTGCTTTTCTAACTCACATGAGAGTGGATCCTCTTATATGAAAAAGTGAACATGTGATCATGTTATTTAATTATAACTACTCATTTAAAAATTATATACTTTTCTCTCTCTTATCTCATTATCAATGAGTGATTGTGATTAAATAATATGATCACATTATCATTTTTTTACATGAGAGAATCCACTCCCAACTCACCTTGGCTGTCTCGATCTTCTTTGACCATATTTTCAACAATGTTTCAAATTTAAATTCTCAAAATCAAACACGTCTATGCATAAGTTAAAAAAAAGGGTCTAGCTTACCAAAAAAAAAGGGGGGTCTTTTTTTTATACAGCAAAAAAAAAGAGTCTTTTAATATATACTTTGTGGCAATGTTTTCAACAAATAATTATCAACAATTTTTGTTCTGGAAAGTATCTTACATATTACATAATTTTATAATTTTAGATATCTTATTCCCAAATCTAAAATTCACTCTTATATATTTCATTATGAAGAAAGTATCTTGAAACAAGCTTCTTAAGTCAACAATGGCTGCTTTGATACCTGCTCTAGTTCATATGTAATTCTTTTATAAAATCAATCTCGAGTCACCTACAACAATTGCTAATAAAGAGACTTTGCCTTTACATCCACTTGCTGGGAACAATAATGAGAATCCCCTGAAATTAGCCATTCTCCCGTTATAAATACCAATGTTCTAAACACAATATGAGATCTTCTCTCAATATAAAACCTGCTTAAATAAATTTTGACTTGAGCATTGGATTGTGTTACAGATACATCCCCCACTTTATTCACTTGAAGTCCAATGAAGAGTTGCATCAAATCACCAACATAAGAGTTTCTTGACTCATGATCAGCTAAAAAAATATTCAGGACGCATCAGTTTCTAACATAAATCCATTTGAGATATCAACAACATTATCAACATCCGGGATAAGACCAATTGGAGGCAACACTAACTCATATAAAAATAAAAACATATCAAAGAAAAATAAATAATAAAATAAGAAAAACCACTATATGTGTATAATAAATAAAAGTTATTTGAAAATTCAATTGAAAATAATACAAAATTCCCTCTAAAGGCTCTTGCTGTAATACTCTGCGGTTTGAATGGTGGTGTAAGTGATCCTAAGTCATTTACTTTAGGTATAATATATATGAAGAGGGATATTCTTACTACCAAAATCTTCTACTACCAACTCACTACCTATCTAATCACCATTGGATCAATATTTTCTCTTTTTTCAAAAACTTTTTAGCATTCTCTCTCTTTGATTCAATGGTGATTAGATAGGTAATAAGTTAGTAGTAGGAAATTTTAGTAATAAGAATATCCTTTCTCAATATATATATATATATATATATATATATATATATATATATATATATATATATATATATATATATATATATATAACTAAAATCCCTGGACTTCAATTCCTTTTTAGGGTCTGCCTATGTTTCCAGCTCTTACCACTCCTGACTCCAGGCCTACCCATACGGAATCATAAATAAACGGGGGATCGATGACCCCATCATCTAGTAATCTATAATCTATAAGATGGAATGCAACTTTGAGACGTTGAAATAGTGGCATGTAAAAAGGAAACAGGGAACGATTCCTTTAACCTCAGGTCAAACTGTTGAGGCTACACTCGTACTAGTCAACTAACTTTGAGTCCAATGCCTAACCCCTCCTAGCTAGCCTGCACATAAATGGTCTTATTAGCCTATTCACAATCTTCAGATTGGACCCCTTAAATTAAATCCTTCCCGTACAATACGGGCTTTCTAAAATGAACAGCGTTCTGAAACTGACTTAGAAAGGTTGAACTTGAAAGGGCTCGGAAAAAAGCAACACGAAAAAGGGCAATCTTTATTTTTTTTTGAAGTGTAGATTGGCATTGGCTGAAGCCTGGCACTTCCTTCCTATCATCTCATTAAATGAAAAAAATATGGGATAAGAATGAAAATAAATATAAAGACAAAAATAGTAAAGTGTTACTTTTTATTATACTTGGTAAAAAAAAGTATCGAGTACTCTTCGATGTCCATAGTCTATGAAGCACCGACATTTCAAAAACCCTGACGTATCGTGTCCGACATTTCCCGACCCTTTCGGACATTCCGATACTCCCTGACTCTCCAACACGCGTTATAGAAATTCAAAAAAGGTTCAAAGGGTGCGTTGAGTTGAGTTTTTAGTTCCAACTATTATATTCGTTGGATTATGATTATCATTTTATTGAGTTTAATATAAATATTTGGGATATCTTATGTTTCTTTGTAAAATTTATGAATATTATAAGTTTAGATTCATTTTTTGTTCAATTATTGAATATTAAATATCATATACATTGCATAAATTAAAAATATTATTTAATATCAAAACGTGTGCTTACGTGTCGAAATCTAACATTTTTTAAAATTAACGTGTCGGAATGTCATTTCGTATCGTGTACTATATTATTCATCTTTTTGGGTTTGACTGGCCTCCACCGTAGACTAAGAATCATGTACCTCCTCTTGATATTGATATTGAATTGAACACTTGTGTGTTTGGGTATGGACAAGTCTTTAAATACTACCATATCATTTATTTTATTTTACCACAACAGTAGTTCTTTTTTGTACGTTAATTATATTGATTTCCTGCAACTACAGTCTACAAACTAGCTAGGGAAACTATTAAACTTTGGGAAATCATTGTATCATTTTACATGAGATATCTATCTCATGTTCCTCTCACATAAAAAATTGTGCCACCATTTTTTTTTAATGGATGGTGGCCCACATCATATTATGTGCCTGAGATACTTATTTTCTACGACAGGAGAAAAATAGAATCCTTAAACTTTATATATATTTGTGGGAGTAAAATCAATATGAGAACTAGTTAAATTAATAAACGTGGGTTACGGACTCATATTTTATTTTATTTTTAAACAATGCTATATTGATCCATGTGGTTCCCCAAATGTAATATACATGTATGATTTTTGTTAAGCCTTATCAATGCCTTACCTTGCATTAATAAATTGCTTGTCAAAGATAATACTGATAGCAAATCTTTCAAGCAAAAATGCTTTAGTTTTTATTGGTTGAATCAAATACTGTTGGGAATGCAAGTATAATTCGAATAGCATGTTAAGGGTTGTAACTTGTAACTATAATTAAGTTTAGTAGGTGATTCGTGGGTGGTTTTTCAGTTGTCCTAATTTTTTTTGTCACTTTTGATGAAATAAATATGCAACAACTTAGTGTTGTTTCTATATCATGTGTGTCTAGAGAGAAAAAAAAAAAAAAAAACAATCTAAGACATCCGAAGAAGTTCCATTATTAAGCAACAGTGACCAAAGTGCCACTGTTGACAAAAAAAAATACCAAATTATCACGCTAACAGTAAATTTTGCCAAAATGTCACGTGTCATATTTCGCTACATTAGAAAGGGCCGACCCAGTTCAAATACCCACTTCGTGAGTGTCTGGGGAAGGGAATACGTGGCATATTTTTCTACACTATGTAGCGAATTACTTGCAAATATATTTCGCTACACAGTGTAGTGAAATATGCCACGTGGCATTTTGACAAAATTTACTGTTGACGTGACAGTCGGTTAATTTTTTTTTTGCCAGTGACAAAATGGTCACTGTTCCCATTATTAACAAGGGTAATTATTTTTTTTATATGAGAAAATATTTATGTCCAGCTGACCCAAATCATTGGTTGGGTCCATAGAAAATAATTTTTTTTTTCATATGTTTTCTCCTGTAGAAGGAAAAAACAATTACTCTATTAACAAATCACTTATTTAAGCCTTCTATTTTGCAAAATAAAATTTCCGGACTTACCTGACAATAGCTAATTAAGAGAGGCTTTTCATCTCCAAAGTCACGAGACGTTGAGAGACAATCAATCTTTCCGATTATCTGCTAAAGGAAATTTATATCAACTATGCAAAAAGTCTAGGCAATAAAATTTTAGCATGTCGATATATGCGTGTGTGAATACGTGATATTATCATATAAAATTTGAATGTTAATTTAATGATGTAATTTTAGTGAGAGTGGGGCAATGACAATTCATATACGCATAGTTTTACTTTTGCATAGTTACAAGTTACAATGAGATTATTTCCCAAATCTGTGACCATTAAGTCACAAAGTGACAAATATTTCTTTAGGGACCATTTGGTATGCAGTATTCTTCAGGATTCCCGGGAAATTAAATTTTTCAAAATTTTAAATTTCTGGATATTATCATAAACTGAATGTAAAAATCATATTTTTGAAAATCGAGATTCCCGGACAAATAAAATTTTTTCCTGTACCAAACGTCCCCTAAGTGAATAGTTTCTTGGAATAGGGCATTATACAAGTATTAATAGCCTCTATTATTGACAGAAAATGGGTCGTCAATTAACTAATTAACAAGATTGACTTATCATACATATTCTAACTATGTTGGAAAATAAGAATATTTACTATGTACAAGCACTGAAGTTTAATCTTAAAAAAGAAGAGGTTACCAAATTTCAACTAACTTAATAACATCGACCAATCCAAATATTGAAATTACTATTGTTCCATCAGTAAAATATTCATTAATGACCAAATAAAAATGTTTTATTCATAATATATACTCTCTTCCTTTTTGTTTTCTTTCTTTTTTCCTTTTTTTTGGTGGGGGTGTAAATAATGTATATATATACAGTACTCTGAAGTAGTCTCAAAGGAACATTTACTTGTATTGAAGATATGACTATAGCTTCTTCCTCTTGAGTTTGTCATGTCATGCAATCTTCCAGCCATAGCTACTGATTTGAGGGTTGCAGTTTCTACCAACCACAACTTAGGTGCGAACCTTTCAAATCAGAGAGGCTCCACTCAGTGAGTCACCAAATAACTAGTGAAGCTTGTCCCAAACTCCAAATCATCATATTTTTTGGTCTTCCTCTCTTTGATGGACAACCTTAGAGGCACTCACTCCTTTCCATTGTGGTTGGAACATTTGAATTGTTTTTTCCTTTGCCCTTTCACACATTACTTTAAAGAGCTTTATTCCTTGCACACAACGGGAATAATAACCCCTTTCCTTTCGATTTGATGGTTGAGCGGCCATTACACCATAACTAGTACTTACCCATCATTCAAACCCTAGAAAAAAAAAAGTTAATCACATACACCAATACAAGTTAAACACCAATATATCCTCCAAAACCTTTGTTTTACCTATATATATATAAGCACACCCTATAAATCCTCCAAACACTTTAAATGGAAAAATAAAAAAAATCTCAAAAACCATATTCCAATCAAATGAGCCAGCTAGCATAGAGAAAACCAAAGGTTAAGAAAATGGATCATCACAAGTTTGAAACTAAATAAATGACCAAGCCAAATTAATTAGAAAGGGCCGACCCAGTTCAAATACTCACTTCGTGAGTGTCTGGGGAAGGGAATATTTCAGGCAGTCTTTCCCCTGCTTTTTGCAGAGAGACCGATTCAAACCCAGCAAACAAGCTTACCGCTGAGTCAAGCCGACCCTTCACCAAGCCAAATTAATTAAAACATAAAAAAAAAGCAGTTGAATTGGCTTTGTCACAAACCCCTAAACAAACCCTTCCTTTCTGTGCCACTCAGAAAGTTGTTCATCCTCAAACCCATAATGGAATGCTCAGCTATTACTTTTCTTTGCTTTCTATATACCCTCTTTACCCCACTTCTTCTTCTCCATTAAGAAGACCAAAAAAGAGAGAGAGAGAGAAAAAAAAAGGAGAGGTGAAGAAGAAGAAGAGGAAGAATTAGATTGTGTAAGAGATGGGAAGGGGTAAGATTGAGATCAAAAGGATTGAGAACTCAAGCAATAGGCAAGTTACCTATTCAAAGAGGAAGAATGGTATCCTAAAGAAGGCAAAGGAAATTAGTGTTCTATGTGATGCTCAACTTTCCCTTATCATCTATGGTGCCTCTGGAAAGATGCATGAATACATTAGCCCCTCCACCACGTAAGGAGTTTTTCTTCTTCTTCTTCTTCTTCTTCTTCTTTTGAACTTCTTGTTTTCTCTAGATTCCTAGCTACCTCAAGTGCAGGGAAAAAAAAAAACTTTTTTTTTTCTTTTAATCTGAAAAACTCACTTCTTTTCTTTCTGGGTTTGGATCATTGTGTTGGTTAAGGTTGATTGACATCCTGGACAGATACCAAAGAGCCTCTGGGAAAACCCTCTGGGATGCTAAGCATGAGGTAGGTTTTGATAGTTGTGAAAAAATAAAAAAATAAAAAATACATAAAAAAACTTGAAAGCATATATAGTAGTTTTTGCTTTGATTTGTCTATGGAAAAATGGCATATTTCTTTTGCTAAAAATATGTTCATGAGCATGAACCAATAAATCTCTGAGTAGATCTACATTTGGAACATATGTACACTCTCTCTCTCCCTCTATATCTGAGTATTTTATATTATATTCTCACATATCTTATTAACAAATAAAGGTATGAGCAATAATAAGAATAAGATATGTCCATATGAACGGATCTGGCAATAAAACAATATTCACTTGCTTCCTTTTCTTTGCAAAAGCTGAATGATTAGGAGTTTATAGGAATTAGGAACAAAGCCTATATCTACTTGTTGGATGGATGGATCTCTCTCATGAGTGCATGTTTCTTCACTGACAATATTGTAACCAGCTTTTAGTGCCAGATCTATTGCAAAAATGTTCATTGTTTTTAGAAAATTTTGGGAGACAAAATGCATGTTGATTTTTACAATAGTGTTGTTGAACTCACAGAACCTCAGCAATGAAATTGATAGACTCAAAAAAGAGAATGACAGCATGCAAATTGAGCTCAGGTATATATAATCATTCCACCTTGATTATTAATTGTCCTAGATATATCACTCAACAAATCATATCTTATCTTTGATGAGAGTATATATTTCAGGCACTTGAAGGGGGAGGACATTACCTCACTGAATTACAAAGAACTGATGGCTCTAGAGGATGCCCTTGAAAATGGCCTCAATGGTGTCCGTGAGAAAAAGGCAATTTTTTTTTTGTTCAGAAAAAAAAAACTTATCATCATAACTTTATCATTGGTTAGTCAAAATTAAACAAGTTTCATCTCATATACATTTTTGTTGTGCAACAGATGGAAGTGCACAGGATGTTCAAGAGAAACGTACGTGCATTTTTTCTTGGATATATATATATATATATGGGGAGACTGTGAAAACCAAATTGTGTTACTACCAAGTGACTACCGGTCAATCTCACCGTTAGATCGATTATGTTGATCCAACGGTTATATTTATTTCCATATTTGTATGGTCATGATTCCCCATGTTTAAAGTGAAAGCATTAAATATGGGAAATCATAACCATACAAAGGTGACAATAAATATAAAGTATTAAATTTGGGAAATCATGACCATACAAAGATGAAAATAAATATAACCGTTGGATCAATATAATCGATCTAACGGTAAAATTGATTGGTAGTCACTTGGTAATAACATAACTTGGTTGTCACAATATCCTTCCCCTATATATATATATATATATATATATATATATATATATATATATAATAATAATAATAATAATAATAATAATACGTTTAACACACTCGTTGGAATTGAATATATATATATATATTGACTCTTGAAATTCCTTTGATAATGCTTAGGGCAAGATTTTGGAAGATGAAAATAGGGAACTCAACTTCCTTATGGTAAGTAACGTTTCTTCCTTCACATGAAACAACTTATCTTTTATAACAAAGTTGTAAGAAATATATTTTTGTAATTTTAATTTATTAAGGGGTTATATTATTTTTCATCATTATAATTTTTTTTTCTCCATCACAAAATAACGTTGTTTTATTTCAGTAACATAATGGAATATTATTATTTTCAGTAATATGATGGAATATTATTATGTATTAATGGGTCCGCTACTTCTATCATTCATGTTATATATGGTTAATGAAACACATTTATAAGCCCATGTACTGATGAAATAGTGAATTTGTTAGCATTATTGTAAGGGAAAAAAGTATCTAATATTACTCTAGACATCTTTGTCTAATGTTCATCAAAACGACGTCGTTTTGGGGTTGAAAAATTAAAAAATTAGAATGATAAAGACTATTATAACCCTGAAATAAATTAATATTACAAAAACACCATGATTTCCGCCCCAAAACGACGTCGTTTCGGTGAACTTTAGATAACACAAACCCTTATTGTAAATGCTTAATCTTATTTTCTCCAATGTATATACTGTGATTAAACAACCCGTATAGTTTCAGGCTTTCAGCTTTTAAATAGTGGCAAATTTTGTTTTGTTAATTGAAAGATCTGTATTAAATATGTGTGAATTTGAGCCCTTGTAGTATACATATCAAGTTATTATTAAACTTGATTACTTTCGCACTAGTTAATTATTTATTAAATATACCAAATTCCAATTAACAAGTGGTTTTCATTTATCCATAGAGGAAATTTAGCATAATAATCCTCATAGGAAAATTCATGAACCATCAAATGAAACCGTCTTTTAATTGTTCTTTCATTTTTTTCAACAGCAACAACATTTGGCACTGGAAGGTGCGGGAAACATGCATGGACAATGGATTTGACCAGATCATATATAAGGGATATAATTCGCACGTGCCATTTGATTTGCACGTACGTGCAGCCTTAATTAACAGCCAAATCAATATTCTTCAAGAAAGAATGTGGAATGGTTGCAACTATATCTATTTACTTCTGTGCCAAGTCTTGGGGCATGAACTTTGGCTTTTCTGATTTCAGTAGTATTTGTTAGAGCAAAGTGAAGACTCTAAAGATTCCAAATACTCTTGGCTTCCGAGATTACTATGTGTGTCTTTCTATCTTGAGTTATTATCCATGGAGAAATTCTAATTAATTACTTGCACGCTAGTTTTGGTATTCATGGAGAACTAAAATGCATCAAAGTTCTCATTCTTAGCAGTATATTAGGATATGATCTTATATGCTTGCTGATTTTTATTTTTTTTTAAAAAGAGAACATGGTATTATTGAGTCTCACTTTCTTATTTTATCTTATTTATTTAATTAAGATACTTATAAATTTTTTTGATAGTTCTACATAAAAAAGTTTTATCAAACAATATTTTCCACGGTAAATGTAAAATTTATAGAAATGAGTACTTTCTATTTTTGCACATTTCTTTTGGGACTGTGTGAGGAGGATATTATTGAAACCTATGCACCTAATTAATGACCAGAGGAATATTATATATATCTATCTCTCGCTCTATATATATATCGATCTATATATATATATATAGAGAGAGAGAGTTTCTTATGGTATTTGCATACCTTTTAAGTATGGAATGGTGAAATCTTTTATATTCATTCTTATAAAAAAAAGTAATTAATTTTTTTTTCTAAAAAATGGCGCATCATTCTTAATTTAAATTCTTTTAAATTAATTATGCATATCTTTATAACCTTTTATATATATATATATATATATATATATATATATATATATATATATATATATATTAATCTGTTTTTGTTCGATTTCACCTTAATTAATCATGCATAATATATACAATTATATTTTAAAAAAATATCCGTTCTTTTAAACTATACTATTTAGATATTACCTGAATTTAAAAATATCTATACAATAATATATATGTTGTAGTAAAAATCATTGTGTTATGTTATAGAGATTCGTTTTGTGTGCCAGAATTTTTTTTTTAAAACATGCGGACCCCACAAAATGTTGTATGTGTAGGAAACTTTTTGTGGTCATGTTAAATGATAGAATGCAAACCCTTTGATAATTAATAAAAGGGTTCGCTTTTTCTACAGTTACTGCAGATAAGTTATCTGCAGTAAGTTCAATACGACATCGTTTTGTGGGAAATTATGGTGTTTTTGTAATCTTAATTTATTCAGGGTTATAATAGTCTTTATATTTATTTTTAAGATTTCAATAACAAAACGACGTCGTTTTGAGAATAAATACAGATAACTTATCTGCATTAAGTGCACAAATTTTCCCTTACCAAAATCTATAACACAATTCATTTGCTTATCCGTAGGCTAAACTCTTGTGAATAATGAGTTATTCTGTATCATGAGATAAGGATGGCTTTTATTTTCAAAATTAATATATATTTTTTTTTGGAGATAAAAATTAATATATTTTGTTTTGGTGAAATGAAGGAAAAAAAATGATACACAGCGATATCGTCGAAAAAAATTCCTAACACATTCCGCGGTGTCCTATCTAACACATGCAATAGGTATTTAATAGGGTAAACATCCTTTTTGTCCCTCGCAATATCTACGAAATCCTTTTTAGTCCATAGCAATAAAAAATGACCAAATTGGTCCCTAAAATGATGAAAAAAGGACCAAGGAGTACTTATTACAATTGACAAAAGGATTAAAGTGACCCTTTTTTCCATAATTTTAGGGACCGATTTGGTCCTTTTTTATTGACAGGGACTAAAAAGAATTTCGTAGATATTACCAGGGACCAAAAATGATATTTACTGTATTTAATATTAACATTGATTGTTATACTAGCTAGCTAGATACACCTCTCTTCCTCGAAGAATTCTTTTGTATTTCTGCAAGGAAGAATTTAATTTCTTCCTTTAAGAATACATCATATCCATTGCTTGGGAGGAAATTAGTGGCCAAGATCTCTTCTAGATTAAGAAAAATCTTACAGTAAAAGTATTTCCTTTAAAAAAAATTATTCACTAAAGTGTTTGTTTCTTTTAATCAAATATTTTGAATTCAAATTTTGAGAACGAAGAAAATAATATTGGAAGAGTCACTCTAAATACGAGTAATTAGTCCACCGGTACCTGAACTTGATTAAATTAATTGAGATAAAAAAGAATTCTCCTAATTGTATGATTTAGAGTTGGAGAGGATCCATGTTTTCTAAGATTTAGAGGGTATATATAAAATAAGGTTCACTTTTTTTTTGCGGTTACTGCAGATAACTTATCTGCAGTAAGCCCAATACGACGTCGTTTGGAGACGAAAATCATGATGTTTTTGTAATTTTAATTTATTTCAGGGTTATTACCGTCTTTATAATTATAGTTTTTTAATCCAAAATGACGTCATTTTGGAAGTAAATACAGATAACTCCGATTCCATTGTATATCCTCCTTGTACAGCAGACACAGGAACTGGATGATCTTCCACTTCACTCGTAACTTTAAGAGAGACACCTTCTCCCTTGACTTCACTCTTATTAGTTTGCTTTTTCAGTTTCTCCTAGCTTCTACAAGTAGTCTTTTTCCTGTTCGACGAGTCAGAAGCTTTAGATTTACCCTTGCTAACTCCACTAGGTTTAAGACTTTTCGATAATTTATGCCCAAAAGATCTTGCAGAAGACAACAAATTCTCACAGACCTGGGATTCTCCATGTTCAACCGATGGTTTACAAGTTGTCTTAACTTCCATGTGACATTCGACTTTCAAAGCCTTAGTGGAGCGTCCAAGTTCATTCTCTCCGAAAAGGGGCAATGATTCTATGGATAATTCTTCACTGCTCAGTGATTTGCTTATCTCAGTGGAAGTAGGCAGTTCCAAAGAGCTAAGTGCATCACTGCAATTCTTCTTAAGTTTGCGATTCTTTGAATTCTTGGCTCTATTTTTAGCTGGTGGACCTTATGATCCGTCTTTAGTGACACAATTACTGGAATAAATAAGCTTGTCTTTCTTCTTCCCTCGCTTGCTGATGGTAACATCCAAATTGGAACTGAACCCTTTAGGCAAATCTAAAACAATATGATTTAAATCTTCTTGATGTCTTTCTCCAACCTGGCCTTTCAGAATTAAATTGATAACTTCCGAATCAGGTGAAGTTCCAGGATCCATACTCTTATTATTGATTGGATCAATCAATGCCTCGACCACCTTCGATGTAGGAACTGCAAGACACTTTTCCTCTGCATCCCCATCTGGCTTCTCCATTAGTCCAGTATTTACTAAGTGGCTATATACAGACGCGGAAGTAGAGAGAGCGCAAGTGGTGAGCTACATGATTATCCTATTAATTTCTAAAGGTAAAAGAAAAAGAATTAATGTAAATACCCTAAGGGGCGTTTGGTAGAGGAGAAATTTTTTTATTCGGGAATCTCAATTTTCAGAAATATGATGAAAATATTCAGTTTACGATAATATCCAAAAATTAAAAATTTAAAAAAATTTCAGTTTCCCGAGAACCATGAAAAATAACTCTTACCAAACGCCCCTAAAGGTTAGGTATAACATATGAAAACATCCTAAAATTTCCTAAAGATTAGGATTACATCTATCAGATTAAATATAAATATAACCTACAACTCTCTAGGGATTAGGATTAACTGGTCTCCGTTTTCGCTAACTTCTAGAAGGAAGAGAATAATTTGGGGCAGAAAATCGGTTGGTAATCAGAAGAATATAAAAATAAATTTTTTTGAAGTGAGAAGAGATAGCAGAGGAGAGGGAGAGTATAGGAGAAATATTGAGAAGCGAATTGGTTTGGTTAGGCTAGGCCTATATTTTTAATTGAAGTTTTGGGCTCGGATATGAGTTTCGTGTATTTATTTCCTTATTCTTCATTGATGTATCTGCCTCAAATATTGACTTCATACACTAACTATTTCATTTTTATTCTTAATTTCTTATGACTCATATTATTACTAACTCATCCTAATCCAATCACATTACTAATCAATCAATCAAACATTAATAGACAAATGATCAATCAATTAATATTTCAAATAATCACACATTATTATTATTACTACTAATTTATAATTTATTATTATTATTAATTTATTATATTATAAATTAATATTATTTTCCTGAGATATTACACTTAGACCCTAATAGATAAATACAAAAAAAATAACTTTTATTTTATATAATTATGATATTATCAAATAAGTTTTTAATAAAATTAATTATTAATGATTAAATTAAAAAATATCTAAAGTTATTTATTTTGAAATTATTTCCAAAATTTCTTAAGTTTTTTAGTTGTGTAAAAAAATATATTTACAATTAAGAATATTATTCAAGACAAATTAAAGATGTATTAGTTAAAAAAATTGACTATATCAAATAAAATAATAATATTTGACTTAAATTTATTTTTACGATAAAAACATAAGACCATAAAATTTAAATATGTACCATGTAATGAATTTAATCCAAATAAAATAAAAATAATTATTTATTTTTGTGGTGAATCAAACACTTATATAATACATTTAAATAAATGTATTATACATATGTGTGTGCTCCTATGGGTGTGTGCGTGTGCATATAAGTAAAAAGTTATAAGGATTGACAACCTCCTGTAAAGTTGTTTGTGCTCAAGATCATTGTTGGTTAAAGAAAGGAGAGAGTTGTGTCTGTTAGGGTTCCGCCGTAGTATCTCATGACCTCATCGGACGATAAGCTGCCATCAGCGGAGGAAATTGATAACCTCCAATGCTCGATCAGAAAGAAAAAATGACAGGAAGGTACCTTCAGCAACGATCAACAGATGATTGGCCGAGATGACGAATGGATGCATGATAGAGTGTCCTACAAAGAAATGATAATGAGACACAATGGAGAGTGGCCGCCCAATGGTGAAGATAAAGAGATGGAGGAGGATGAAGAGTAAGTGAATCAAGGGGTGGCGGTAGCACAATTTGGTTCGGAAGTCACAATTGAAGTGGGGGGGGGGCGGGAAAACCAGTTTTCTTCTTTCAGATGCTTTTAAGAAAAGGGCTTGGCGTCCGTGGCATCAGGCAATTTATGTTAAATTACTGGGGAAAAAATTATCACTAGGTTTCATGAAGAAGAGGCTGGAGAACATGTGGGCGAGAGAAGGGAAGCTGATGATCACGGATGTAGAAAATGGATTTTTCCTGGTACGTTTTACAGAAAAGAAAGACATGGATTTTGCTTTGACTGCTGGTCCGTGGGTAATATTAGATCATTATTTGGTGATTCGCTCCTGGGAATCGGATTTTCAACAATTTAATGCTGCGATCAACAGAGTAATGGCTTGGGTAAGGCTTCCTCAATTCCCTATTGAATATGTTAATACAGATCTTGTGAAAAGTATTGGTAACTGGATTGGTAGATTTATTAAGCTTGATGCTGCTACTACATCTTTAGCAAGGGGTAGATTTGCTAGGATATGTGTGAAATTGGATCTGGGCAAACCTTTGTATGCTGAATATAAAATAGAAGGAAGACTAAAAAAGATCGAGTATAAAGGATTACATATTGTTTGCTACTTTTGTGGTCAATATGGCCATAGGGCTAAAAAATGCCCTAAAGACATTGATGTCAATGGGAGTGTAGGCAAGGAAGAAGAGGCAGGGAATGAAAATATGGGAATTAATGAGGAAAGGGAGATCCTCCTAAATCAGGAGTTGGATGGGCAATTTTGGCCCTTGGATGTTGGTTAATAAACAGAAAGGAGCAAGGAAAGTATCTAACTCCAAGTTAGTGGAGAGCAAAGGTAAGGAAAACAATTCCCAAGTTGGGAGACAGGATAGAAAAGCAAGTTTCAATGTGTTGAGGACGATGGAACCTGGTAGTGAGGATTTGAGGCATGTGGAGTTTGTCAAGGAGACGCAATTGGATCTGGTGAAAGGTCCAGTAGAGAAGACACATGATAGAAAAAAAGACCTTAAAAGAGAAGCCCACTTTAGTTGAAACGTCCAAATCCTATCAATTAGTGTGGGATCATATTCAGAGCACAGATGCTTATAATAAGGAGGGAAGGATCGATAATGTGGCAATTCTGGCTGCTAAAATCCAAGAGAAAAATGTGGAGGGTTTACAGGAGAGAAGGAGGCTTCAGGATGGGAAAGAAGAGGATCAGCATGGGCATATACCCCTAGTTAATAATGGTCAGAGTTCAAAGGAGCTGGCTATAATCCAAAAGGACAGGGTGCAAGTTGAATCTGATTTGAATCATTCACAAGAATCTCAAGTAATGGAGACAGAAGGAGTTCCTGAACCAAAACCTCCAGATCAAAGTCAGGGGGTGCAGGGGAATCACAGTATGTATATAGGGCAACAACCTCAGCCTTCTGATAACATTGCTTTGGAAGGATATTTGACAGAGGCAAATTCAGGTATGGCTATTGATGTAGCTGATAGTTTGATTAGGGATAATTTGTCACAGGTTCAAGATCAACCTGTAGCATCTCCTATGGTTTCTTAATGTCAGTTCTATTATGGAACTGTAGGGGAGCGGCCAACCCCAAAATTGGTCGAACTCTAAAACTGATGGTAGAAAAGCATGCTTTTGATGTGGTGATTCTATTGGAGACTCGAGCAAAGAGTGATAAATGCAAATCTATTATGAAGCAGCTGAAGTTTGATAAAGCTATTTTTGATGAAGCAATTGGGTATTCAGGTGGTTTATGGGTGATTTGGAACTCAAATAAAGTAACGATTGATTGTATCTCTCAGTCTAATCAATTTATCCACATGTGGATTGATTTTGGTCGTGAGAGTAGATTTTTCTGTACTGCTATATATGCTAGTCTTAGGGAGGATCAGAGACATATGACGTGGGATGCTGTGAAGCTGTTAAAACAACATATAAATGGGCCTTGGATGCTAGCTGGAGATTTCAATGATATAAGAAATAGCAATGAGAAAATAGGTGGGTCAAGAGTTGATGAAGCTAAGTGTCATAGATTTGATAAGTTTTTAAATGATTGTGGGGTGGAAGATGTTAAGTGGTCTGGGCCAAGATTTACATGGCAGGGCCCAAAATGGAATCATTTGGATAGGGTTTTCAAAAAGATAGACAGAGCTTGTGCTAATGTAAATTGGAGGTTGCATTTTGAAAACTCAGAGGTTCATGTTCTTCCTAGAATTAATTCAGATCATAACCCCTTGCTTGTCAAGCTAGATTCTACGGTGAAAAATTGGCAACCTAGGCCTTTTAGATTTCTAGCAGGTTGGATGGATCATCCTAAGATTGATGAGTTCATGGATGAAAAGTGGAATAGAGGAGAAGAGATGAATCAAATGATTGCTGATTTTACTCCAACAGGTTTGGAATAGGTCAGTTTATGGGGATATAAATAAAAAGAAGGCACTTTTATCTCAAAATTTAAATGAGATTCAAGGTAAAAGAGACAGGGCGGATTGTCAAAGGTTATCTGAAATTGAAAAGCAAGTGCAGTATGAGCTTAATTATATATTGGAGCAAGAAGAAATGACACGGTTTCAAAAATAATGACATAGGTGGATTGTGGATGGTGATAAAAATACCAGTTTCTATCACTTAAAGGTTGTTGTTCGAAGAAGCTCTAATAAAATTTGCAGACTCCGAAATGAGACAAATCAATGGATTGTGGATCCTAATGAGCTCAAAACCCATGTGTGCAATTTTTATAAAAATTTATTTGAGGAAGAGAAGAGAAATAGGAGATGGCTTTCTTCAGCTAACAATTGGCCGTCTATTTCTACAGAGGTCTGCAATGATTTGGTTAAAAGTCCTTGGTTTCAGGAAGTTGCTAATATGATGTTTAGTATGGGGGCTTATAAAGCTCCTGGGATTGATGGGTATTCTGCGGTTTTCTTTCAACGTCAATGGAACAGAGTTTGTCCTCAAATGTTTGAGGCTATTAAAAAGTTATGGGAAAAGCCAGAATTGATAGAAGATGTCAACTCTACTTTACTGATCCTTATTCCTAAGTCTAACAATCCAGAATTCATCTCTCAATTTAGGCCTATTTCTTTGTGAACTGTTACTTATAAATTGTTGTCAAAGGTTTGTTCACAGGTTGAAGCCTATCATGGAAAGGATTGTTTCTCTGTGGCAAGTCAGTTTTGTTCCTAAGCGGCAGATTCAAGACAAAATTATTATTGTGCAGGAACTGATTCACTCCATGCATAAAATGAAAGGGAAAAAGGCTTTCATGGCAGTGAAGATTGATCTTGTGAAAGCATATGATAGAATCAGTTAGAGCTTTTTGAGTTGTATTTTGGAGGAAATCTCTTTTCCAGATCAGTTTATTAAATTGATCATGAGTTGTGTAAGCTCATAAAAAATAAATGTTTTTTGGAATGGGGGTACAATTGTGGATTTTAAACCTTCAAGGAACTCGTCAAGGTGATCCATTATCACCTTATTTGTTTGTGCTTGCAATGGAGAAGTTGGCTCATATAATTTCAACGGTAATGGAGGGAGGTCTTTGGAAAGGGATGACTGTTGGAAGAGGAGGGCCAGTAATTTCTCATTTAGCTTTTGCAGACGATCTCATGTTATTTATGGAGGCTTCGGAGGAACAGTTTCATGTTCTTATGAAGTGTATTAATTTATTTGAGGAAGTGTCCGGGCAAAAGCTTAGTGTGGAGAAAACTTCAATAAAATGATAAGTAAAGTTCGTCTCCACAGGGATTGGGATCGAATATCAAATAAATTTTCTCTTAAAGAATGGAAGATTTCAAATAGGGTTTTTGAAAAATATTGTCAATTTGATAGAAATTGAATTTTGAAAATAAAAGACTTGTTTTTGTGTTTTTAGATTGAAAAATAAAACAATAAAATTGAAAATTGTTTTGTAAAGATTATGAGAAAAGCATTGTAGCCAGGGTTCATTCACCAAATGATCCCCACTTTTTACTCCGGATTGATTTACAATAATTATTTATATAATTACTCAGATAAATTGTCATATAAAAGATTAAATAGTGAACCCTCAATTCCTTGCAGGGTTAACCCTTTAATCCCATGAGAAACCCCAATTCCTTGCAATGTTTCTCATGGGATCAAGCAATGAGCGCGATAATTTAAGCATCTGCAATCGTATACACGTCTATTCCTAGCACGCATACAGATTGTTATCTTACTCCCTTTCGAGATCAAAACCCCAATATTCCTATCTAGGATTTTGATCCTCAGAATATCCCCAACTATTAGATTGATCAACTCTAACAAGGGAATATAAAATTCGCACAGAGTAAAGATAAAGATAATTCTATAAATTAAAAATCATAAACCAATCCTTCATGTCAAGGGTTCACATATGGATCGTGACCCTGACTACAATAAAAATGATCTAGCCGATCAACATCATGATCGCTGATCTAAATTTCAACATAAAATTAAAACAAAAGATAAAGAAATACTAGAAGTAGATGAAGAACGAAGAACAACTCCAGTGCCCTTGTCCTCCAATCTCCAGATCTGCCTCTCCACCAACTGTGTCTGTGTTCTTTTTTTTTTTTCTTCCAATCTGCAAAGTCTGCCGACCTAATTGCATAAGAGGTGCTTTTATAATGTTTTATTTTCTTTCCAAAAGTGCCCCTCAGAAAACACGGAGATCCGTCCCGCAAACCGGCGCCAGTTGGCGCCGGATTGGCGCAAGTTTGCGCCACGCCTTTTCTTCCTAGTTTGGGGCGCTAGGTAGCGCCATGTTTGAAAAAATTTGTTGAAAGTGGCGCTAGGTAGCATGGATTTGGCGCTACCTAGCGCCATGGTACTGCCATTTTATTTCTTTTCAAGAATTCGGCGCCGGTTGGCGCCATAGTGGCGCCAGTTGGCGCCACTTCCAAAGTACCGTTGTGCAGTTCGGAAACTGGCGCGGGTGTGCGCCAATGTGATGTCGGTCCGCGCCATGCTTTTGGAATTTGTAATCCTCTCCAACCGTGTGGAAGTGTGTTAACAGGCTTTTAATAATTTTCACTTCTTTTTCCTGTAAAATCACAACCAATAGGTGAATATTATTGACATACAAAGAATCAATATAATTAGCAAATATGTATTTAAATTGCTCTCTTATAACTCTATTCTTATCAATTTTAACACAGAAAAACCACACTTGCCAGAGGCACATCAAACCATTCCCAGATTTAAACGTTGCTGTCCCCAGCAATGTAAAAGATTTAATCCAGGAAATATTCAATTAATCTGACATAACAATCCATAGACACTTTCAGACACAATATACCATGCATGCCTGACTCAATATCATGAACTTCTAATAATGCCATCAGCTTCTTAAATATACAAGTCTACATTGATTATCCCTCACACAGATAAATAATGTTCACTCAACACTCAGTGTTTAAGGGTATCATGAGCACTCAATTACTCAAAGCTATAACACTACCATATGCTTGATTATATTCTCAAAAATTCTTAAAATTGAAGAATCAAACACATGCATCAATTGATCAAAAGGACTTCACAGGTTGTAACTTGGCCGGGTAATAGGTAGGAAAATTTGGATAGTAGCTCAAACAACCAAGAGATTGAAAACTGATATTATTTCACTTTTAACAGATTCAATCAATTGTTTTTCTCCACTAACATTCCCACATAATTTCGGGAATTAATTCCTTCCAACCACCTTTTATTTTTTTTCTTTTTCTTGCTTTTCACTTTACCCTTTTTTTTTTTTTTTTTTAAGATAAGGGTATATATGAATTTTTTCATCCCTTAATTTCTTGACCTTTGTGGAGCTTACCTCAATTTCTTTATTTTATTTTCAACACATTCAGTGATTCAATCTCAACCAAGGTAAATCTCATGGATATAGGCTAAGCCATTAATCAGGCCACAGGTCATTTTTCAACAAATCAGTTCAGGCTCAAAAGGGCTAGCAAGGGAAAATTTCATATAGGTGGGTTATTTTGGCCAATAGCTAATAAGAACAAAATGCCTTTATCATATCAATCAATGCATGCATTACAGAGAAACAAATCAAGTTCTAGAGTATTACAACAGTGAGGCCTCTCAACAAAAATTTCAGTGTTTAGGCTCAAAACCTCACAGCTATGGTATCAATGCAGACTCAAGAAAATTGACTTCAGACATTACCATAATTCACAATAATAACTCAGACAAACAAACAATCATGCAATCTAATTATGCTTATGCAATGTTATGCCATAAAATCATACCATATATTCCAAGAATTTAATCATGTACATTAACAAGATAAGCACATTCAAATCTGGGATAACACAATTTTTTTTTAGCACAATAAATAACTATAAAAAATAACTAAGAAAATTAAAAGAGTTAGAATATCTCCCCTGATAGAAGAATTGCAGTTCTAAGGTGCAAGCCTACCATTCCCAGATTTAGAGCATTGCTGTCCTCAGCAATAATTAAGCCCCAAGAAGGAAGAAAATCCTGCACAATAGAACAAATAGTGGCATATAGAAGAAACTATAATGCACACATTAAAACATCAGAGAAAAATATACCAACACAAAATAACTTAAAAATACGAAACAGAAAAATAAACTAATATACAATATCTCCATCAGCAAGGAGATAAGATCAGCCCTCCATGTCATCCCCTTCAGCAGTGTGGGATGACTCAGCAAATGAAGGGTCCGGTGGTACTGGATGCCTTGGTTTATGGGACCACCATTCCCAGATTTGGTCCAAACCATGGATCCAAGTTAAGAACTCTTTGAAACTTTGATTTTTCCGAGAGATAGAGTCTCGGTGTCTCTTGTCAAATTTCAGCTCCCGGTATCTCTTCCAACTTGTATCAAAGAATCTCACCACTTCTTTTCTCCTTGCCTTCTTCTTTGTAGGATTACGCCTCTTTTGAAGCGTACTTACCTCTTTGACATCATCATTTAAATTTTTAGGAAGATCTTTCACTTCCACTTTTGGGTTTCCATCTTCTTTGACATCAACTTTTAGATTTTGAGGAACCTCAACCGCTACATCTTTTTCTTCCTTAAAGAGTTCAAGACTAAAACAATTGTCCTTATGAGAAGACTGTTTTAAAGAATCAAAGACATGAATAGTAACAGTCTCATCATTCATTCTTAGCTCTAGCTTCCCGCTTTCCACATCAATTAGTGCACGAGATGTAGCTAAGAAAGGTCTACCCAGCAAAAGCGGCATTTCAGCTCCTCCTTCCATATCCAATACTACAAAATCAGCAGGGAAGATGAACTTGTCTACCTTCACAAGAACATCTTCTATTATTCCACTAGGCTTTCTTACAGACTTATCAGCAAGTTGAAGAGATGCCAAAGTGGGTTTCAAATCAGTAATCCCCAGAGATTTACAAACAGACAAGGGCATTAGATTTATACTTGCCCCAAGATCACACAAGGCTCTACCAAATTTGGTGTTCCCAATTTCAATAGGAATATTGAAGCTCCCTGGATCATGACGCTTAGGCGGGAACTTCTTCGTAATAATAGCACTACACTCCTCAGTGAGTGTCACCGTTTGGCATTCCTGCAACTTGTGCTTTCTTGACAAGAGGTCTTTCATAAATTTGGCATAATTTGGCATGCCAGCCAAGGCTTCAGCAAAAGGGATATTTATATGCAATTTCTTGAAAATATCAAGAAATCTGCCATATTGTTGCTTTTGAGCATCCTTATTGAATCTGCCAGGATAAGGTGCCATGGCTCGCACATATTCAGGATTCAGCTCAAACTTCTTCTTTTCAGCAATAATAGGATGCTCTTTTTCTTCACCTTTCTGAATAGGTATCTGTACATCAGAAGGAATCTCCTCTTCTTTTTCTGGCTCCTTAAGCTTTTCTGGAGCTCCTACCACCTTACCACTTCTAGTTGTGATAAACATACAATCCTCCTTGGAATTTTTAAATGTGTTACTAGAGGAAGTGCCTGGATTTTCATCAGCAACTTGCTTAGCCAGCTGGCCAACTTGATTCTCTAAATTCCTGATAGAAGCATTCATGTTTTTAGTGGTGGCCCTAGTCTCTTCCATGAAGGCATTGGAGTGTTGGGCCATTTGTCCAACTAACCTTTCCAAATCAGAAGGTTCCTTAGCTTGGACTGGTGGAGGCTGCAAGTAGTTGTTGGAATTGTAATCCAGTCCTGTGCCTTGAGTTCTCCTCTGAAAATTGTTATTTCCAGAAGGGAAATTCTGATTCCCAAGAATGTTTCTTGGTGGAGACCTTTGCTCGTACCATACTCCATTCACCTGCACTTGTTGAGGAGAGTGAGAAGATAACAAAGATGAGCATTCATTGGATTCATGCTCACCCTTGCAATATTCACAAACCACAACTGCGGCTTGGATAGTGGAAAATTGCATCTTGTCCAGCCTTGAGGTCAAATTTGCTAGCTGTTGTGCTAACAATTTATTCTCAGCCAGAACCGCATCATTGTTATCCAGGTGTAGAACTTTTCTTTAGGCTTGGCTGTCAAATCTTCATTTTCATTGGCAGCCATTCTTTCTGTTAACTCAAGAGTCTCATTTGCTCTCAAGGATTTGATGCTACCACCTGCTGCACCATTCAGCACCATCCGAACTTCAGGTTTACAGCCATTGAAAAAAATCCGGACCTGATCACCATTGGTCATGGGGTAATGAGGACATCTCCTTATTAGATCCTTGAAGCGATTCCAGGCTGCACACATAGTTTCACCCTCAGCCTGGGTGAAATTGGTGATATCATTCACCATCTGGTTAAACCTCTCCATGGAAAAGAACTCAGCGAAGAATTTATTTGAGAGACTATCCCATGATGGAATACTTCTTGCTGGTTGCCTTTCCAACCAATTCAAAGCCTTCCCTTTAAGAGCAAAGGGAAACAGTCTCAGCCTGACTGCATCATTGGACACCTGGGGGTGCTTGGTTGAGTCACAGATCATCAGGAATCTGTCAATGAACCTGTGAGGATCTTGATTTTCCTCTCCACCAAACTGAGCTCTCTCCACCAATTGAATATTGGAAGACTTAAGTTGCCAATTATTGTTACCAATATCAGGTTGAACAATGCTTGAGTTAGGCATATTAAAAGATGGAGTAGAATAGTATCCATAAATGGATTGTCCACATCATCATTATTCCCAGCCATTGTTTGTGCTTCTTCAAACAGAATTCCTAACTCGTTGAATACAAGGTTCTCCGAGCAAATTTTCTGTTCCTTCTTTCTGCTCTAGTGATTTTCCAAATTAAGTGGAAATTCTGGGATTGTACCTCGCATACAACTAAAAAAAAAGATCAGTAGCACTGTTCAAATAAAATTAAAATTAAAATAAATAAAGAAAATAAAAATATTCACAGAATATTTCACAAATCCAATCCTAAAGATCAAGATTATATGATATCAGAAACGCCAATCCCCGGCAACGAGCGCAAAACTTGATG
>JAVKPL010006061.1:0-25062 GCA_032173675.1 Gastrolobium villosum | reverse complement strand
TAGTGTGAGTGTTTAGAAGTTCATTTTGTTTTTTACTATTGTCAACATAAAAATTGGTATTCAACATTATTTCTAGGTGCCTTTTGAAATGATCTAATCTGCTGCTCTATATATTGTTATATTGATGCTTATTGTAAATAGTAGTATGTTATGTACAAAAAAATAAGTAGTATGGTAGTCTTTTTATGTTTGTAAATGGAGGATGACGGTTTCTTCCTCTTGCTCCTTTTTTCCCTGTCGCTATTTGAGTTTTGGTAGGAAATTAGATTTATTTAAGAAAAGAGGGAAATCAGCTCCTTACAACAGAGGTAGACTTCTAGAATACCTATAACAGAAAAATAAAAGATACAATTGGTCATTCGAGAGACCTGTAACTTTCTCAACCCTCACTCAGTAATTGCCTACTTCTATGGTCATCTCTTATTTCGCACGTAGCCTCTAACTTCATTACATTTCTTCCCATACCAAGCTTGTTGTTATGGCTCAAATTTCTCTTCCTCACTTCCTCACTTTCTCTAACATTACATAACTTCTAAGAACCTATGAACCATCAAGACTACCCATTTTTCAACATAATAAAGTCAAAAATCCTTAACTAAATTTTAATTTAGTCGAGACAAAAAATTTCTCATAAACAATTCCATGTCAATGATGAGTTCCATACAAGAGAGTTCATTCTGAATCCCCTTATATTCAATTTATATGCAAAAGCAAAATCATCATAAGTCACGAAAACTTAATTGTTCTGAGAGTAGCTTGTTACATCACGTGTTTACATTCCCCTATGCATTTCAAATGACCGATAAATCTTCTAACATCCTGATAAAGTAAAAAGCCGTGTCTTTGTAATGTTATATATCAAGTAGCTATGATATTTCAATTCATTAATTATCTCAAATACCCAAACACTGATCTTATCATCAATCCAAAAGGAAACCAAGCCATAAATCAAATGCCTAAGTAATAATATGCACTTGCAACCTAACACGTCAGGTCAAGAAGTAGAATATTTCAAGCAATTATCATGAAATCATCGAGTGCTTGTCGACCAAAGATGAGGAGTAAAGAGCCGAGCAAGCAATTTCTGGAGCTCAATGCGTAATCAAACAATTTTCACTTTCAGTACCATTCCTTGAGCTAAGCTGTCGAATTGATTTATTAATTTTCAAAAAAACTTATATTTGGTATGTTATATTTATACATGTATAATATTTTGGTTTCACTCACTCCACCCGAATTTGGGAGCAAAAACTGGGCCTTTGAAGGGAATAGAGAGGAAACCTATTTCCTAGAGTTTCTTTCTCGTCCCATCAAATTGTTAAACTCCCAAACATTAGTAATACAAGATTGCGTGCTAGTAAAATTGGTTTCAGAATTCATCATTTTTTTCCAAGTTTTTTTGTACATCTAGACACTAACACTACTATTCATTTATCAGGATAATTCCTTGCAAGCAGTGTGGTCCAGTAAGGGAAATGACAGGAAGCTAATCAGGTATGACATCAATGTGATAATATACTGTCTTTTTAGTCCCTTACGTGGAAACAAAAAAAGAATGTACTGTCTTCCATTTATTTAGTCTTGTTTTCTAGAAGCAATTCAGAAGTTCAGGGACCATGAAGTAAAATTTATTTTTAATATGGAATATTTATCTGAAATCAATACATATATCTTTTGACAATCTGATAATCATCTGTTTTGAATGGTTAGTATCATTGTCAAAGTAGTCTATTAGAACCTCAGTAGTGACTATAATAAACTCTGTTTGGAATATCACAACCGAAGTTATTGCACTGGATTTTGAAAAGACACTTGAAATTAAACGTTTTGTTATTTTCAATTGTTAAGAATTAACAAATGTATTTTATAAACAGTTAAATGGTAAATAAAATGCCAACGAATTAATAAGTGTATTTTCACTTAATGCATATTCAATCCCAAAAATAAACCAACGCGTTGGATTGTTGAACGGATGCCTTCCCAATTGTTGCATGAGTATTGTGTAATTTAATCGACGGTTTGAACTCAGTATATAGCTTGCATCATAAGCATTTGTTCCTAAAGCAGTTCCTTTTTCGTTATTCCTTTCGAAGAATATAATTTATTCGAGTTTTTTTGTCCAACCTTTTGCAGAATGACTGAATCATCATCTGCAAAGCGTGCAAAATTTAAAAAACAAGGACGTCCATCGCTCACAACACTTCCATCAGATTTAGGATTGGAGATTTTGGGTAGGGTAGCGTCCCATTCGATCGAAGACTTATCAAACGTCAAGTTGACTTGCAAGGAATTACTCCATCTTGCAAAGCATGACTGTGTATAAAAAATCCTCCTTAGAGAAGTTTGCATGTCTGCATGTGAATTGGGTTAACAAGGAAAAGCCATTTTCTCATCGAGTGGACAATAGATGTGACAACAGACACGAAGATCAATACATTTGAACACTTTACAACTTTGTATCGTCGCCAGAAGATATTTATAGCATGTACCGACAAGCATTGTTCTTGAGACGTTGCAGAAAAAGTGGCAACCCAGAACTTTTGTATCGTGAGGGAATGGATTTCCAACAAAATTGTTGTTCTTTCATGGAAAATCTTGCTCTTCAAAATTTGAAAAATGCTGCACTAACGGATCACATTGATGCCAAGTACGTGTATAGCATGCTGTTGATGGTTAGTGAAGATAAAGAGAAACGAAATCATGGACTTGAGATGTTTTGTTCACTGAAAACGACCATCGATTTAGATGATTGCAAGCATAGGGTGAGATCCTTTCTGCGAGGTATGTGGCTGCGAAGAAAAATGGTTCCAATTCATGACTTTTCTTTTTGCAATTCCGCCATATGCAAAGCATTAAATGTTGTTAACAACTTGGATGATTGTGAGATTACATGTGAGTATTGTCATGCCGATGCTGAAATGAAAGAATTTTGTAATATCTAGAGAGTTTGTTTAGGGGAATGATTATTGTAATATGGTTATAGTTTTCAATATGTTTACTATGTTTTTACGTTTTTTGTTTGTAATGGATATCTATTTCTTTTGTTGTTAGAGTGCTATTAAGCAGTGTTTTGTCATGAATCTTTGTAGTGTTTGTGTTATTTTTTATAATCATAACAAGAGTTGTCGTCGTTTTTTTGTTTAGCTTATCCCAACGCTATAATCAACATCACTGCAGATCCTACTTATGCTAATTATTTGCCCTTGGTATTTTAACAGCAGTTCTCACAACATATCTAAATATATTTGTCGACCAATTTGATAGACAAATATTAAAAACAGCTATCAATTTTTGCATTTGTTCAAAGATACTAAAGTCAAAACAGGACACAGGCATGTTGGTATTAAAAGTAAACAAAAGAACTTGAAAGAGAACGAAAACATGTGCCCTTTTCATTGGAAATGAATAACCTATTAATAATGATTAACTTCATGGCGATTGGGATTCTTGAGATAGTGAATGAAACACATTGGTTGTCGCCAAGGTTCATTAATCAGTGAATAAATAACTCTTAGGTTTCCCAATAATCTAAAAAATAACTCTTGGGTTTTCCAATTACGAAGATCATCAAGGGATTAAGCTTTGAAAAGTGTCTGAAAATTGTTTTTTAAATAACAGTAGTTCATTAATTAAATAACAGTAGTTGATTATTCACCATCAATCATGAGTTCTTGGAAGCTGCATTTTTTTGTAACGATAAACGGGAACTCAAAGAGAAGCCTTTGTTCATACGATAGTCATGCGTATAATGACTGTAAAGTTCATTAGTCCCTACATATTCTACAGTTGAGTGCTCTATTTCTTACAACAAGATTTAAAGAACGCACATTGATGAATGTAAAGCCTAAACCCTTGAGAATAAATCAATGGTTGATATCAACAATCTTCCAAAGGAATTGTTACTTTGCATCTTCGAAAAGGTAGCCTCTCATTCTATTCAAGACGTGTGCAATGTCAAAATGAGTTGCAATGCTTTCCTTCGTGTTGCAGAGGATGATTTGGTTTATAAACATGCTTCTCTAGATAAATTTGCATTGAGGTCGATTGAATGGATTTCAGAACAAAAACCGTATTGGCATGTCGTGGAAGATGATTCTCTGGATGAAGACCGATCAACCTTCTACGATTTTGAATTGTGCCCACTTAGACGGTTTAATAAGGAGAGGAAATTAATGTTCATGAAACGATGTAGGGAGAGTGGAAACCCAACAATTTTGTACCGCGAAGGGATGATACAATATTTCCAAAAATATTCAAGTTCATCCATGAATAACAAGGCTATGCAGAAACTTGAAAGTTATGCGAGCAACGGTCACAATGAAACCAAGTATGTATATTGCATCCTTTTGATCAATTCAACTGATGAGGAACGCCGTAATCGGGGATTTGATATGTTTTGTTCTTTGAAAGGGACAACCGAATTAAGTATATGCAGACACCAGGTCAAGTGTTTCATCCGGCATATGTGGCTGCGTAAGGAAAGGATACCAATCCAAGAGTTTTCTTGGTGCCATTCTAAGAAATATCGAGAAGCATTCAAATTGACCGTCAGCAACGGACTATAATGGAAATGAGCTTGGTAGTTGGAATACATGTGCAGGTTGTGATGCAGATGCTGAAATGAGACAGTTTTCAATAATTACGACTTCAAGTGGTTAGTTTTATACATGTTAATGACTGAGTTTTTCCAAGAATGTTCTGCACTTTTTTTCCATTATCCGACTGTTTATGTTCAGTGAACAATGATTTTATGAATATATTTTTCTGTCATGTCGAACTATGCTTTGTATTGGGTCACGAAGCCACAAAACACGTGTAAGCAAAATTATTTTCGTCTGTTCCAGATGATATGGATAATTTCTGGTGCTATCATGAACCAACGATAGCTGACAACACCTCCACCCAACACTTTTTTTTTACTGTCTAACAAATCCTTCTGGTTGTTGGTCTTTGGATTTACTGCAATCATATATGAAAACAAAGCAGCATATAAACTAATCTTATTGACATTAAATATGAAATCTTAAATATGCATTTATACATATGTTAATTTTGTGTATTATTATTTATATGTATGCAGTTAATATGATAAACGTTTGTGATGACATTAAACATAGTTTTTTTTCGAGTATAATGCTATAAAATCGCTTCTCGATATTTTTTTCTCAAAAAATTGCACTAAATTTCTTTTTTCTACTTGCATCACATGATTTTATGAATATCTTTCTGTCATGTCGAACGATGTTTTGCATTGGTTCACTAAGCCACGAAATGATTGTATACACAAAATTATTTTCGTCTATTCCAGATGATATGGATAATTTCTGGTGCTATGATGCACCAATGATAGCCAACAATACCTCACGCCAACACTTTTTTTTTACTGTCTAACAAATCCTTCTGGTATTGTTGGTCTTTAGATTTACTGCTGTTATATATGAAAATAAACCAGCATACAAACTAATCTTATTGAGATTAAATATGAAGTCTTAAATATGCATTTATACACATGTTAATTTTGTGTATTATTATTTATATGTATGCAGTTAATCTAATAAACGTTTGTGATCACATTAAACGTAGCTTTTTTCGAGTATAATGCTATACAATCGCTTCTCGATATAATTTTTTCGACACACCGACCGATTTTTTTTCTCCGTGCATCGCATGATTTTATAAATATCTTTTTATGTCATGTCGAACTATGTTTTGTATTGGGTCACTATGCTACGAAACACGTGTACGCAAAATTATTTTTCTCTGTTCCAGATGATATGGATAATTTCTGGTGCTATGATGCACCAACGATAGCCGACGACACCTCACGCCAACACTTTTTTTTACTGTCTAACAAATCCTTCCGGTGTTGCTGGTCTTTGGATTTACTGATGTCATATTTGAAAATAAACCAGCATATAAACTAATCTCATTGAGATTAAATATGAAGTTGTAAATATGCATTTATACACGTTAATTTTGTGTATTATTATTTATATGTATACAGTTAATGAGTTAATGTAATAAACGTTTGTGATGACATTAAACGTAGTTTTTTCCAGTATAATGTTATACAATTGCTTCTCGATATATTTTTTCGACAAACCGACCGATTTTTTTCCTTCGTTCATCACACGGGTCATGTACTAATAAAAATAAAATTGAGATGGGGAGTGAGTGTGAGTTATGAGGGTGAGAGTGGCAAGGTATGGCTCATGGCGTACCATCTAGGGGTGAAACTGAGTTGGGCCGGCCCACAGGGGCCTACAGCCCGGCCCATTAGTGGCCTAGCCTGGTTTGGCCTTTTTACTTGGCAAGTTGGGCTTTGGCTGGTGTAAAGGTTTTATTACATAATTGGGCCGGCCCGTGAGCTTCCAAGGCTGGCCCTGTCCCAATTGTTCTGGATAGTTCTGCTTTGAAATCTCAGTTATTAGAGTTAATAACATACCAAAAATTCCTTTTACTCTTCACTTATATCTTGTAAGACGACAGCGTTATTGCTAAGCCTTAATTCACCTGCAAGTTCTCGAGTCCCAAGTAAGACACACCACTGCCGTTCACGCCACCACCGCCATCCTCCACCGTTCACGCCACCACCGCTGTCCACCACCTTCAAGTTATCTCTCATCTCTGTGTTTATTTATCAGATAGTTCCTTGTTCATATTGATCTTGATTAGAAAAAGCTTAATATCTGATTCTGTGATTGGTAATGTTTAATTGAAAGGTTGAGAAGGAAAGAGGTGTATTTCGAATCATCATGATTCTGTTTGGACGTTGAAATTGTGATTTTTGTTTTAACAATAGAATTTGAGTATTTTGTGGAGTTGATTCATGATCTGCTTGGAAGTTAAAAATTAATAGGCCAACGGGCCGGGCCATTTGTTTTTTTTTATAAATGGGTTAAGACAGGCTAACAGTTAGACTCATACTATGCTATCAGGCCGGGCCAAATTGAAATTTTTTGGTATAGGCTTGAGCTTTACGTGGCAAAGCTCGGCCCAGCACAGTCCACTTTCACCCCTAGTACCATCTAACCCAATCACCACATGAGAGACGTTGGAATTGGGTCACGTGACAGGTGCAATTTTTTATTTTTTTAATTCAGCAAAGAGAGGTGCCCGCGGTTGAATTCATTAAAGACCAATTGTGTTTTGCAAAAGAATCATAGGGAGAAAAAATATACACAAAATAATATACAGGTTTATATATATATATATATATATATATATATATATATATATATATATATATATATATATATATATATAAACATATATATATATATATATATATATATAGGTAGGATCATCTTACACCGGTGTAAGAATAATAAGTCTTACACCAAATCTTAACCATTGATTTTCTGTATCTAATGATTAAGATTTATTAAGTCTCATTAATTAATTAATTTGTAATTCCCAATAAATCTCAACCGTTAGATGCACGGAAATCAACGATTAAGATTTGATGTAAGATTTATTATTCTTACACCGATGTAAGTTGATCATATCACATATATGAGGTTTGTTTTTCTCATGTTGCATGAGAAAACAAACTCTTCCTACACACACCTTAAAAAGGTGGGCCACTCATTTTTTTTTTAAATAGTTGGGACCCACACTTAATGTATCTATGACATGAGGTTAAAATTCTCCTACAACATAAGATTTATTTTTTCCTATATATATATATATGGTAAAATCATTTCTGCAGCCGCTTTACGTATTGTAACGACGGGTGTGTGGTTATGGTTTCCCATATTTAATATTTTCATCCTTATATGGTTATGATTTATATATTATCTCTTCTCTTAACATGTTTTTACATATTCTTATATGTTTGGTTATTATATAAAAGTGTTTTGAGGATTTTAAAAGAGAAAAGATGAAATAATTTGTTCTTAGGATAAGTTATTTCGATTTTTTATTTTTTAATTCATTATAATAATTTTTTTATAATAAGAGCTCTTCTTGAAAAATATCATTTCAAATGTGCTAGTATTAATACTTTAAGTTACCTAGCTCCAGTAAAAAATTGGGATGATGTAGTGTTGCGCGTATGGGCGCGGGTTTGAGGTTAATTTATTTATCCTCGTTTAAGATTCATAATTTAAATAAACAGTATCTTTAATTTAGTAATGAAATCATTTTTTATTTATATTACATGAATAAACAAGTTCACTTAAAAAAAAAACCAGAATATTTAGGAAAAAGAGCGCAGTCAGTTTGTAGGAGTGATGTTAAATTGCTATTTCAATTATTTATTAATATGTTTTTATGAAAAACACATTTCTCATGTGAGATAAAATTATTTCATATATACATAAAAATAGATAAAAAAAAATTTCTCTTTTTCTTAGTTGATTCCGTCAGTTTTTCTCTTTTTCATATGCACTCAATTTTAGTAAATAATTAGTTGATTACTCGTGCGATGCACGGAGAAAAAAGAAATCGATTTGTTTGTCCCTGAAACGAATTGATAAAAAACATTTGTTTGTTCGTATGACATAAACGTGTAACTTTTAAGTAGGAACAAAAAAGGAATATAATAATTAAAATACAATAAATTTCAGGGTTGACAGCAAAAACTCCATCAAACAAATGTAAATGTCATGTTGACAATAATGTAATAAGAAATATCGCCAAGCGATACCAAACAGTTGTAAAATTTCTTCCGCCATGCACTATTCATTCAAAGTCTTTGCTCCCGTTAGAAATGAATCATAAACAATATATAAACAATAATTGGAAAAGAAAACATTATTGAAGGTAATTATATAGTTTAGGGCAGATCAATAATTCAGAACTGAATTGCATAACAATAAAAAAATTAGCAGAAAAATAGGCATAACAACTAAAGCAATGCAACAAAGAAGATGAAAAAATATTTTCTTATAAGAAATTGAGTACTCACCTGATAACAAACAGCAATGTTATCTCTTGGTAGAAATAACCAAGTATACTATAGTAATCTTTGAAATACTTCCTTATAAACGATGTTAAAAGTAGTATTTGCAACACATCCATCTTCATCGAGTATCAGCATCTTCAATCCATGCCTGCTCTTTACTCTAGATAGTGCCATATATAATTGCCCATGAGTGAAGACAGGCCTAGGAAAATAAATACCAACATGAGACAGTGACTGTCCTTGACTTTTGTTGATAGTCATCGCAAACGAAACTACCAAGGGAAATTGTCTTCTTTGGAAGTTTACTGGAAATGTATGACTCGATGGGCTCATCGTCATTCTAGGGATTAACACAGTATCTCCTATATTGTTTCCTGTAAGAACGATTGCCTCAACAACATGATTCCCCAACTTTGTAATAAGTAATCTCATACCGTTGCATAAACCTCTTGATTGATCAATATTTCTCGATAGCATAACTGGTACTTTAACCTTCAAAGTTAATTTATGATCAGGAATCCCCGAACATGAGAATGTATTTAAGATCTCAGGGGAGATTTTGTCATCCTCAAGAGATGAATTACCGTCTTGTTTCAAAACCTTATCTGAACTCAAAAATGCCCTTTCTTCCCCCGGAATTACAGCCATTAGGTGCTCGTTTAACATAGCAACATCGAACAATTTAGGACTTAGAAGAGCACGTTCTTTAAAGAAAGTAGGATCTAATATATTATCCATCAGATTCGGGTAGAGAAAATCAACAATATCTGAAAGTGCGTCTTCTGAACCTTTGATCAATAATTCATCTGGAATTGTTATAATAGGTTCTCCATCAACATCATCTCCAAGATCACCATCTTCTATTTTAAGTAGCCACTCATAAAATTCTTTTATTTCGAGCAAATTATTTGTGCTACTTCCGGAATTGATACACATGTTCCTGGTTAAAGATAACAGATGACAATGGGACCATAGATAGGACGAATTGATGGTTGTATGAACTATCTCTTGTCTACTGCCATGTGGAATGACAGGTAATATTTGCCGAAAGTCACCTCCTAGAACGACAACTTCCCCACCAAAGGGCATATCAACACAGTTAGAATCATAAAATCGAAGAACATCTTTAAGTGTTCTATCAAGAGCCTTAAAGCAAAATCTGTGTACCATCGGGGCCTCATCCCAAATGATTAACTTTGTTTTTGACAACAACTCTGCCAAGTAGAATTTTGTTTTATATTACACGTTGAATCTTCGGTGATCTGAATAGGAATACGAAATCTAGAATGTGCGCTACGTCCTCCCGGAAGTAGAAGTGAAGCAATTCCGCTAGAAGCAACATTAAGCACTATACCAGCTCTTGATCGAACAAATGCTGATAGGGTGTTCCAAATAAATGTTTTTCCAGTACCACCAAATCCGTACAGGAAAAAAAACCCTCTTTTATCTACTGAAACAAACAGCTGAAATAATTTTGTCATAAACAACCCTCTGCTCATCAGTGAGTGAATTTAGAAGTCTGTCATGCTCTTCTTTCAAAGACAAAGTGTCATACAATAATTCATCCATCACCAATCTATTATGCATATCCAATAAAGATTCACCGATGATTCTCGACATTGATGGGTAATCAGAGAGGGATTTACCGTTGCTTTGCAACACCTTATCAATCTCTGCAAGGGTTATGTTTTTTATAGAATCCTCCGTAAGAAAAGCATCTGAACAAAATTTAAAAATACAACAACAACAAAAAAGAATCAACAAAGAGAAAGTTGGTGAGAGGAGAAAAACATGAATAAGTAGTTCACTTAAAAAAACCAGAATATTTAGGAAAAAGAGCGCAGTCCGTTTGTAGGAGTGATGTTAAATTGCTATTTCAATTATCTATTAATATGTTTTTATGAAAAATACATTTCTGATGTGAGATAAAATTATTTCATATATACATGAAACTAGATAAATTTTTTCCTCTTTTTCTTAGTTGATTCCGTCAGTTTTTCTCTTTTTCATATACGCTCAGTTTTAGTAAATAACGGTAGTTTAACTGGAAAAAAAAAATGAGTATGTATTTAATTCTTTTAAGTACTATTTTTAGAAGAAGTTGAAAGTCTTATATTCCGAAACCAATTAATCACCAAACCGATTAGAATATCTACTATTTTTTTATTTTTTTCATTACTAGTCACTGAATTCAAGACTCTTGTTCTTCCTACTCATTTAAATATTCATTTATTTTGTTTATTTTTTTTGTTTTATGGATAAGTCCAACCGTCACCAAGAATTCCATTTCTACTCTAGGCACAAGTCTATTCACTAGCTTAGTATCACGCATCCCACCACCTTCCCTCTTTCTCTCTCTCTGCTTGTGTGTCCCATTCGTACTACTACTACTACTACTGGCCACAGCACCCATCCCCAGACGCATTACGCAGTACTACACTGTGTCACATTTTTTGCGTTCCCCAATCGTTTTTACTTTTTACTTTGCTTCTTTCTTTCACTTTCTTCTCTCTCTTTTTTTGTGTGTAGATAAACCAGCTTCTTTGTTTCTCTTACTCAGCACAAAACACACAAAAGTAACTGTAACTTGAAAGTAATTACGATTTATTACAGTGCCATTTCTCTTGCTAAAACCCTCCATTTCTCTGAACAGGCCCTGCAGAAACAATCCTATTAATGATAACAAGAGTTTTCTTTTCAGTTTTCGCTCACTTTTCGTTCTCATGACAGAGCGTCTTTGCCTTATTGTTCCATATATGCCATCTCTGTGACTCTGTGTGTGTTTCTTTGTTTGTACGTGTATGCACATGCCTTGAGTAGCACCCAAAAAAGGCGTTTCGCAATACTGTTCATTTAATCATTTTTATGTTCGGGTGAGTTTATCAATACCTGTGAGCTTCATTTTCTACGTACAAATAGGTCCAATCTTTCTTCTCACTCGCACGTTTCCGTAACATAAATGCACTTTGCTCATAGAATGATTATTACGCTTTAGAATTAAATCATTTGCGTTCCTTTTTCTTTTGTCTTTTTGTTTCTCTCTGTTTACAAAGCGCGATCTTCTCTTCCATAAGCATTTTGAAATTTGAAGTTGTGTACAGAGTAATTTGAAATAAATGCTTGTTCTTCACAGAGTTAATAGTTTGCGACCATGAAAGGGGCATCGGTTCATGAGAACCCTAGGAAGAGGAAAATGATGCTAAGCGACGATGAGAATGACGACACCGGAAAGGATCGTAGATTATCCTATTACCGAACGGGACAAGTGTTGAACTCATATTGCGGGGATCCTCAAAAGGAAATGAGTGTCACGGATTATATACGCTTCGTATTGAGGGATTTTCTAAAATACTCCTAATTCTATTCTCACCTCCTTTATAAATTCTCATTATTTGGGGGCGGAGGCTAGGTTTTGATTAAGAGAGCAATTTTGAAAGAGATTTGTGATTGTTTGAGCAAAATTTCATGTTTTGTATTTGAGAGATCTCTCTAGATTAGTTTGATTATTACCATTGTTGGACAAGTTGTATTAACCACCACTTTGGTGTATTTGATTCTTGTAACCATTATTTTCATAGTGGATTTTTGATCTAAACTAGGTCCCGGGAGCTTTTACTTCTTCATTGGAAAAAGTTTTCTCACGTTACAATCTGGTTGTGTTCTTCTCTCTCTCCTATTTGTTTTTTATTTTTCCGCTGCGCAGTCCGACCTGGTGATATTCAGGCCGAGGTACTGCCGAGATCCGAGCTCCGGATCTTGTTGATTGACTTCCGCACAAAAGACTTTCAAGCCGAGTTTGAGGGAACCGAGTTCCCAACAGTGGTATCAGAGCCCGAGTTCGACGGGTTCTGAGGGAGACGAGATGGAGACCAGTGGCATAACCCATGATGGAGATATTGTTCAAGCTGACCGCAGACAATTCCACCTACTGGAAACCGATGATGGAAGATCATCTCTACTGCAAAGATTTACATGAGCCCATTATCCTTGATGAAAGACCGGCAGGCAAAACCGATAAGGAATGGGAGATTATGAGTCGTAAGGCGGTAGCTACAATTAGAAAATACATTGACAAGAGCCTATTTGAGCACGTGTCTGAGTTCACGAACGCGTATGTGTTGTGGACGAAGTTAGAGTCCTTGATTCAGAAGAAGACTCCCAAGAACAAAGCACACCTGGTTCGCCGGCTTGTGAAGCTTGAATACAAGGACGACATGAGAATGATAGAACATCTCAACACCTACAAAGGTATTGTGAATCAGCTGTCAAAAGCTGATATGAAAATTGATGAAGAATTGCAGGCATTACTGTTGTTTAGCTCGCTGCCAGAAAGCTGAGATACTCTGGTGGTGACTATGAATAATTCGACTCCAGATGGAAAATTGAAGATGGATGTTGTGACAGACAGCCTCCTGGGCAAAGAATCTAGGAGAAAAGAACGAGGTACTTCGAGCACGTCTGAGGCCAACGTTACTGAGAACAAAGGGAAATCCGACTCCCGGGGTAGAAGCAAGAGCCAGGTCGAGATCGTGATAAAAGAGGAAAGTCCAGAGGTCGGTCAAAGCCGAAATATGAGTTGAAATGCTTTTAATGTGGAAAGACAGGTCATAAGAAGCCGGACTGCTGGACCCTATGGAATGATGAGAAGAACGACTCTGTAAAGCCGGATCAGATTATTCCCAAGAAGAGGGAAGACAAGAGCACCATTGCGGTGGCTGCCAATCCTGATGCCGAGATATTCCTCCTTGGTGAGGATAATTTTTTGAATGTTGCATATGATGATTGCACTTGGATTGTTGACTTTGGTGTCTCCTTCCACGTTACTCCACATAAAGGTTTTTTCTCCTCTTACCGAGGTGGTGATTTTGGAGTCATGAAGATGGGAAATCAAGTGACCAGCAAAATTGTTGGTGTCGGTGATGTAACTCTGACCACGGATGACGGATGCCGACTTGTATTGAAAGATGTAAGGCATGTTCCTGACATGCGATTGAACCTAATCTCGGTATGCAAACTTGACGATGTCGGGTTAGTGAACTACTTCGGTAGTGTTAGATGGAAAATGGCCAAGAGAAATTTGGTTGTTGCCTGAGGTAAGAAGAAAAGCTCCTTGTACGTGATGCAAGGAAAGATCAATGACGGAGAAGCCAATTTTGTCCGAGATGAACCGAGCTTGGAGCTGTGGCACAAGCGCCTCGGCCACATGAGCGTGAAAGGGCTCCAGATCCTACACAAGAAAGGATTATTGATCGGGTTGAAAGGCCAAGCGTTGGAGAATTGCACGCATTGCCTAGCTGGAAAGCAGCACCAGGTTTCTTTCGTGAAACCGGATCAGCCCAGAAGACGCAGGTATATTCTTGACCTCGTCCATACTGATGTTTGCTCCATGTCGGAAAGATCTCTTGGAGGAGCTCAATATTTTATTTCTTTTATTGATGACCATTCCCGCAAAGTGGGGATTTATTTGTTGAAATCTAAAGACCAAGTACTCAAATCCTTTAAAGAATTCCATACTATGGTTGAAAGTGAGACTGACAAGAAATTGAAAATGGTCTGATCTGATAATGGTGGTGAGTATTGTGGCCCTTTTGATGCTTATTGCAGAGCGGCCGGGATCCGACTTGAGAAGACACCCCCAAAGACTCCACAATTGAATGAACTTGTTGAGAGGATGAACATGACTATTGAAGAGAGGGTCCAAAGTATGCTATCCAATTCCGGATTACTGAAATCATTATGGGGAGAAGCCGTCAAAACTGTTGTTGACTTGATCAACCTTTCACCATCACAGCCACTTGAAGGAGAAATTACAGAAGAAGTCTAGACAAGTCGGAAAGCGGCCTATAATCAATTGAAGGTGTTTGGATGCCGAGCTTTCGTGCATGTCCCTAAGGATGAAAGGGCAAAACTTGATGCACAGAAAAAAGAATGCATTTATCTTGGCTCGTCGAGCCGTGAGTTCGGGTTCCGACTTTGGGATCCAATCAATAAGAAGATCGTGAGAAGCCGAGATGTGATCTTTCATGAATATGAGACCATTCATGACATCTCGAAGCGCAAAGTCCGGGTTACTGTCAGACGTGAAGAACCCATCCCTCCTATCCGAGCTGAAGCAGGGGGAGAAAATCAAGAAAATGAAGAAATTGATGACCAACAACAAACTGATGATGACCAAGATACTGAGGTCCGAGTTGAAGATGAGATCCGGGATGAGAATGATGAACCGGGTTCTCAAGCTGAAGAACAGCCGAGATATCCAACTCGAGAAAGAAGACCCTCTACAAGATACTCATCTGATGAATACACTGTTGTAGCTGAAGACGGTGAGCCTCATAGTCATGATGTGGCTGTGACGAGCTCAGAGAAAGAAGAATGGAAAAAGGCAATGCAAGACAAGATAAAGTCTCTGCACGAGAATCAGACTTATGAGCTGACTGAGTTGCCTGAAGGAAGACGAGCTCTGAAAAATAAATGGTTGTACAAGATTAAGAATGAAGAGAACGGGCAGAAGCCGAGATACAAAGCCCGAATTGTAGTGAAAGGCTGCAATCAGAAGAAAGGAGTAGACTTTGAGGAGATTAAAATCTCCTGTGGTGAAAATGGCCTTGGTCCAAACCGTGTTAGCTATGGCAGCTTCGATGAACCTCGAGGTAGAACAAATGGACGTGAAGACGGCATTCCTTCACAGTGATTTAGAAGAAAAGATTTATATGGAACAACCTGAAGGGTTCCGAGCTTCAGACCAAGAAGACTTGGTATGTCGGTTGAAGAAGAGCCTCTATGGCTTGAAGCAAGCACCTCGGCAGTGGTACAAGAAGTTTGAATCATTCATGATTGATCACAAGTTTGAGAAGACAGAAGCCGACCACTGCGTTTTTGTGAAGAGGTATGAAGCCAGAGATTTTCTGATATTGTTGTTATATGTTGACGACATGCTTATTGTAAGGAAAGACAAATTGAGGATAGCCGCGCTGAAGAAGGCGTTGAGCTCGTCCTTCTCAATGAAGGACATCGGCCCTGCAAAGCAAATACTCGGAATCAAGATTATCCGAGATAGATAAAATAAGCTACTGTGCCGTAATAATCGGAAAAAGTTTATTCTCATTTTTATAAATGAACTGCTGTGATTGTAACTGCGCTTAATATCAATGAACTGCTGTGATTGTAACTGCGCTTAATATCATAATTAATGTTAACAATACCGGTACGTAACGGCCTGTTACAGTGGCTGAGTCAAGAGAAGTACATTGAGAAGATATTGAAGAGATTCAGTATGGACAAAGTCAAAACAGTGAGCACCCCCCTAGCTGGACACATAAAGTTGAACCAGAAGCAATGTCCGAGATCTGATAAAGACAAAGATGAGATGCTGAAAGTCCCGTACCAACCCGCCGTCGGAAGCTTGATGTATGCAATGGTTTGCACTAGACCCGACTTGGCATATGTTGCTGGAATGGTAAGCTGATATTTGTCAAACCCCGGTAAAGAGCACTGAGAAGCAGTGAAGTGGATCTTCAAGTACCTCCGAGGTTCCACCGACTTATATCTCTGATTTGGAGAAGGCAAAGCCGAGTTGCAAGGCTACTCGGATTCTGATTTAGGGGGAGATTTCGACTTGAGGAAGTTGACGACGGGATACATGATGAGATTTGCCGGAGGAGTTGTCTCTTGGCAATCAAGACTTCAGAAATGTGTTGCACTATCGACAACTGAGGCTGAGTACATTGCCACGACTGAGGCAAGCAAAGAGATGCTATGGATGAAGAAGTTCCTCATGGAACTCGGCCATGAACAAGACATGTACGAGATGGGTTGTGACAATCAAAGCGCAATCCATCTTGCAAAGAATTCGACCTATCACTCCAGCACTAAGCACATAGATGTGAGGTATCACTGGATCCGGGATGTGGTGGAAGACTTAGAGCTCGAACTCGTCAAGGTGCACACTGACCAAAATTGGCCTGATATGATAAAGAAGCCGGTTCCAGCAAGGAAATTTGAAGACTGCTGAGAAGGAGTCGAGTTGATGCTGAAGCCGACGCATTGAAGTCGGAGGGGGAGATTTGTTGGGCCCTCCTTCATTGCTAAACCCATTTGAGGGGTTTTCCTAAAATACCCCTAACCCTAATTTCACCTCCTCTATAATTTCTCATTAGTTGGGGGTGGAAGCTAGGTTTTGATTAAGAGAGAAAATTTGTGATTGTTTGAGCAAAGCTTTATGCTTTGCATTTGAGAGATCTCTAGAGAGAGTTTGAGAGAAACATCTCTAGGGTAGTTTGATTATCACCATTATTGGAGAGGTTGTGTTAACCACCACTTTGGTGCATTTGATTCTTGTAACCATTATTTTCATAGTGGATTTTTGATCTGGACTAGGTCCCGAGGGTTTTTACTTCTTCATTGGAGAATGTTTTCTCACGTTAAAATCTGGTTGTGTTCTTCTCTCTCTCTCCTATTTGTTTTTTATTTTTTCGCTGCGCAGTCCGACCTGGTGATATTCAGGCCGAGGTACTGCCGAGATCTGAGCTCCGGATCTTGTTGATTGACTTCCGCATAAAAGGCTTCCAAGCCGAGTTTGAGGGAACCGAGTTCCCAACAGTAAATCAATGAAGAAGAAAAGGGATATTAACTGGAAGGGTGGTGCTATGTTTCTTCAGGATGCCATTGATCGGAAGATTAGCAACGTTATTAAATCGAAAAACTATAAGCCTCACAAGTGCCATATCTTACGCCTTTATGTCAGTGCCTTCATGTTAGTATAACATGAAGGCGTAAGATATGACACTTGTGAGGTTCATAATTTTTCAATTTAATAACGTTGCTAAACTTTTTCAATAGTTTTTTCAATAATGTTTCAATGGTTAAATTATCTATTTCAATATTTTTTTTCTCTTCCTTTATTATCAGTTATTCACTTTTGTATAGTTATGATTGTCATGACCATGTCATTTTTTTTCCCATTAGAGGATCGAGATCCTGTTATTTTATCTATTTTTTTCTTGTCTATTTTACCTAGTCATCTTTAATATCTTTTGATTAGAATTCCTCTCAATCTCTCTCCTATTGATATTATAATCCAATAATACTGAAGATAAATAGATAAGGTAGGGAAGAAAAATAGAATAATCTATTTTCAATAATTATATATATAGAAGTTGAATTCATTTCCTTGAATTAATGTGTGAGATATAAAATTTTAATTTCGTAATAATTTTGTTAGTTTAATTTCCAGAATAAAAAGTTTATTTCTTATAATTTAAGAAAGATTATAATAGAATATATATATATATATATATATATATATATATATATATATATATATATATATGAGGTAGGATCCTTTGACACCGGTGTCAAATTTGAAGTTTGACACCTCATCTGAGAGCCATTAGATCAAAAAGATCATTGACTCTGATTTGTAAGCATGTGACACCATTGATCTTTTTTTATCTAATGGCTCTCATATAATGTGTCAAATTTCATGTTTGACACCGGTGTCAAAGAATCCTATCTTATATATATATATATATAGGGGCAGGTTATATTTACAAACTTTTTTGCTTACAAACTCTTACAAACTACACTATATTCTCCCGTGAGAATACAAATTTTTGCAAACTACACTATGTTCTCCCGGGAGAAATAGTGTAATTTGTAAAAAGTTCCAAAAATTTTGTAAACGGATCCTGTCCCATATATATATATATATATATATATATATATATATATATATATATATATATATATATATATATATATATAATAAACACTAAACAAATCGTTCCTTAAGAACGATTTTGATCTTTGGATCGTCGTACTAACGGGCTGGACCTCATGACAATTGGGCCTAGGTATTTACTGCATATAATCAAATAGGTGGGTAACTTGGCACTCTCTTCTCTGCAATTGGTGTGGGTTTTGGGTGGGCTTGTATCCCAACAGTGAGCGTGTGCGTGTGTGGGCATAGACATATCCTAGTTCTATATATAAATCAAGTATTCGGTCTATTTGGAGGTGTTTTTGATTCATTCTTCAATTTCATTTTCCATTCCGTCTCTTAATTCTGTTTCTTTCTTTCTCATGGCATCTGTGTTCAACTCACAATTCTTATCATGATATAATGAACCTCAAATACCCCCATGCTGAGAACATCAATGACTCTTACACCACATCCTATTAATATGTTTGTAGGAGTGATGTTAAATTGCTATTTCAATTATCTATTAATATATTTTTATGAAAGATATGTTTTTCATGTGGTATGAAATAAAATTATCTCATATTCATATAAAAGTAGATGAGTTTTCTTTTTCTTTTTCTTTGTGGATTCCGTCATTTTTTTGTATTACATGAAATAATTAATATGAAAAAAATTATTTTTTAATTAGTAAATTATTTATATGAATAAAAAGCTACAACATAAGAAAATAAGATTTAATTTAAATAAAAATTTAAAAATAATAAAAAGAAACATCTAATATTCTAAAGGAAACCCATTCTTTGGCAAGTTTGCTGACATGTCACTTTCTCCTTCACTTTCAGTTTTGTGTTCACACTACAAAATATTTAAAACCTTTCATTCTTTAGTAAAAAAGAATAAAAAGAAAAATATATTAAATAAAATCAAACTTGTATTAAATGCAATTGAGAAAATATGTTAACAATTGCTAGTGGCAGAGAGCTCATTTATTATTCCATTAACGAAAATATTTTGTAAAAAATGCAAATATTTTGTTTATAAATAGGATATGTGTTATTGGTTTTTTCATTTGGTAATTAGCTTCTATGCACATATTTCTTCTCTCATTTGTGTGTTTATTTTCTTTATCTTCTCAGATTGTTGTTCTATCACATGAATATGTAGTATTTTTGCTCTTTTTTTTGCAACTTTGCTGTACAATAAAACTGACGGTATGATTTGGAATCACTAAGATTTTGCTTTTGTACTTCCTCATAGGAAGGTGTGACATTCTTCTCTATCTGTTTTTATTCTACAAGTATTTTTTCCATAATCTAATATCATGAATGAATGAAATGATATAATAAAATATCTTAACTCTAAAGTATACAACAAACAATGACATAATTTGTGGATCAGCCCAGCCTTTTGGCAAGTTTAGTTTTTTCTCTCCTGTGTGTTATCTGTGCTTTTTGAGCACCATCTCAAAATTCAAAACGATAAAAATTTCTCTTTTATCTTAAAGTTCTTCTATTTTCTATCTTTAATGTCTGCAAGAGCAAGATGAGCTTTCCCTTTTATTCTTCCTGTCCATACATAATTTATTTCGCATTGTTGTTGATGTTCTTTAATTTATGTCTGTTCTTGACATATATGCTTACCGTGACGATGAGAGTGATGAGTTGGTTAGGAATGATACTACTTTGACCTCATAAAACCATCTTCTATTTCTTTAAAGAATGTTGGAGTGTGTCAGATGCTAGACCAGTGCAACCCAGCAACATAGTTTCAAAGCAATTTTTCTTTTAGGAATTTTTTGCTTTAATTATCATTATTAATTTATCCTTCTACTTTTTTTAATTTTGTTTGAACATATTGTATAAATGCCTAGCCTAATTCAATGTAATTAGGCATTGAAAAGCTCTGTTTTGTATGCTAATGTTGAGAATATGAACTAGAAGAGAAATTGATGGCTCTTCAATTCTAAAATATAATATAAGCATATGAAGTTTTTTTTTCTTCTAATTGATTTCTGTTTAAAAAGGATAAAAATGATTTCGAGCGTCTAATTTAAAAACAAAATATTTGTTCACCAAAAAAAAAAATATTTACTATTTTTTGAACACTTGGTTTGTATTTTTAAAATTTAAATTCTAAATTTGACTCAAACAAAAATAAACTAATTTCAACTTTAAATTTTAATATATGTTTAAAAAGAATAAAAAGGATTTCGAGTGTCTAATTTAAAAACAAAAAATTTACTATTTTTGAACGCTTGGTTTGTATTTTTAAAATTTAAATTTAAAAACAAAGAAATTTTCTAATTTTTGAACGCTTGGTTTGTATTTTTAAAATTTAAATTCTAAATTTGACTCAAACAAAAACTAACTAATTTAAACTTTAAATCTGACTCACTATAAATTATATTTGTCATTGTGGCAAGGAAAAAAAAAATCATTGTCGGAAAATATAGCCATATAATTCTTAACAACTTATACCACATTATTTTGGAAAGACCTAATATTAACAATTTATAGTGAGTCAAACTTATTTCACACCCTTTTCTTTCTCTACATTTTCAACAAACTTATTTCTCAACTAAAACATTTCATATAAATTTGACTCAAAACAATTCAAATTTAAACTTTAAAATTTAATATCTGTTTAAAAAGGATAAAAAAGATTTCGAGCGTCTAATTTAAAAACAAAAAATTAATTGTTTTTTGAACATTTGGTTTGTATTTTTAAAATTTAAATTCTAAATTTGATTCAAACAAAAACTAACTAATTTAAACATTAAATTTTAATATGTGTTTAAAAAGGATTTTGAGCTTCTAATTTAAAAACAAATTATTTACTATTTTTTGAATGCTTGGTTTGTATTTTTAAAATTTAAATTCTAAATTTGAGTCAAACAAAAATTAATTAATTTAAACTTTAAATTTGACTCACTATAAATTATCTTTCTCATTGTGGCAAGGAAAAAAAAACAAATCATTGTCAGAAAATATAGCCATATAATTCTTAACAACTTATACTACATTATTTTGGAAAGACCTAATATTAACAATTTATAGTGAGTCAAACTTATTTCACACCTTTTTCTTTTTCTACATTTTCAACAAACTTATTTCTCAACAAAAATATTTCATATAAATTTGACTCAAACCATTTCAAATTTAAACTTTAAATTTTAATATCTGTTTAAAAAGTATTTCAAGCGTCTAATTTAAAAACAAAAAATTAACTCTTTTTTGAACGCTTGGTTTGTAATTTTAAAATTTAAATTCTAAATTTGACTCGAACAAAAACTAACTAAATTAAACATTAAATTTTAATATCTGTTTAAAAAGGATTTCAAGCGTCTAATTTTAAAAAAAAATATTTACTATTTTTTGAACGCTTGATATGTATTTTTTAAAATCTAAATTCTAAATTTGACTCAAATAAAAACTAACTAATTTAAATTTTAAATTTGTCTCACTATAAATTATCTTCCACATTGTTGCAAGGAAAAAATAAATAAATTATTGTCAGAAAATATAAAAATATAATTCTTAACAACTTATACAACATTGTTTTGGAAAGACCTAATGATGTTACTTGGTTCTTTAAACAATAATGTATGTTATAATGCTTTGAAAAAGTCAAGTGCTAACGACACAAATCGTTGCAAATAATATTTATTTATTATTATTTTAAATCTGTTATAATAAATAAAAGTCCATCTCAGAGATAAAATATAAAAATCTAAATGCAATAAGAATATTTTTTTGTGGATTAATTAAAAAACTTATTACATGTTGATAGTTAGAGATGACAAACTGGGTTCAGCCCGAAGGACCGAATCACCAACTTATTTTCATAATTAAATTAAAATTCTACTATTCTTCTTTTATAATTAAATTCCTAAACCTGTTTTCAATTTTTGTAAATATAAATTTTTAAAATTTCAAATACTAATGACACAAATCCTTGCAAAAAATAATTATTTATTATTATTTTTTAAATTTGATTATAATAAATGAAAGTTCATATCTGCGATAAAATATAAAAATCTAGACGCAACTATAGGAGCTTTTTTGTGGATAAATATAAAAATATATTACATGCTCATAATTAGAGGTGGCAAACTGGGCTCGGTCCGGAGGGCCGACCCACCAACATATTTTTATAATTAAATTAAAATTTCATACTTCTTTTTTTATAATTAAATTCATAAATCTGATTTTAATTTTTGTAAATACAAATTTGTAAAATCCCAAATATTAACGACTCAAATCCATGCAAAAAATAACTATTTATTATTATTTTTTAAATGTGATTTTAATAAATGAAAGTCAATATTTGAGATAAAATTTAAAAACCTAAATGCGGCTATAAGAATTTTTTTTTTTGGATAAATATAAAAACATATTACATGCTAATGTTAGAGGTGGTAAAATGAGCTCGACCCGGAGGGCTAACCCACCAACTTATTTTTATTACTAAATTAAAATTTCATATTTCTTTTTTATAATTATATTTCTAAATCTGATTTCAATTTTTGTAAATACAAATTTGTAAAATTTAAAATACTAAGGATACAAATCCTTGCAAAAAAATAATTATTTATTATTATTTTGTAATTCTGATTGTTATGAATGAATATCCATCTCTGAGATAAAATATAAAAACTTTGACGCAACTATAAGAATTTTTTTATGTATATAAATATAAAACTTATTACTTGCTGATATATAATGCTAACAATTAGATGTTGCAAACTGGATTCAGTCTGGAGGACCGGCCTGCTTACATTATTTTATAATTAAATTAAAGTTTTGCACATCTTCTTTTATAATTAAATTTATATTTCTTATTTTAATTTCTGTAATATTGATGTTTTTTAAAAATTAAAAATATTTAATGATTATTTTAATTTTTGTCCAAAACAAATGGAAGGAGTTTTTTTTTAACTGATGTTATTATTAAACTTACAATCAACGAATTAGTCATGATATCGAATTGTGGAGTAATACCAGCCAATTCTTTGGAGAGTAAAACAAATGAATTGAATATATATACTTAAAATCAAAGTAAAATTACACTTACAGAAAATGTTGACAAATAGAGGTGGTAAAATGAGCTCGGCCCGGAGGGCCAGCCCACCCCGCGCGCAAACACGTTTCTCCCTTATATCTACTGTCTAATAAACCTGTCTTTGTACGGTTAAGATAATTAGATTTACTGTTATAAATATTTCAGAAACAAACATCTAAATAAAATGAATAATCATATTGTATAAATAAAAGTGCATCTAAACAAAGTGAACAATCAGCATAACATTTATTTTTTCTTTCTTCATGTATATTAATTGATTTCATTTTGTAGCAAATTTCGTGTACGGTTGAAACAATAAGACGAGATCATATTGAATAATAATACAAAGGAGAAGGTTCATTGGTGGTTATATTTATAGAATGAATTATTGAGTACATAACTATATTTTGTTTTACATAACAATCAATGCCTATAAGTTACAGATTTGTTTGTGGTTGATATTTATAAGTTCCGTGTGAATGCTGTAACCTTTTAACGTTCAAAATTAGCACGAAATAACAAAATAATTCTTTTTAATTTCACATAGTTCTCAAGTAACATGTTTGCTTTTTTATTTGTTATTCCTTCATGTTTATACCTCTATCATAGTACCGTTCAGAGCTTCATAATAAGATGAAGGTATTGATTTACCGATGCAATGATTAACCAACGATGACAACAATGATTTCATTCTTTTTAATCTGAACATCGCACGAATAATTCATTAATAAAATTAAATGACACACTTGCCACGCCAGGTTAACACTTAATACACTCAGTTTTAGCAAATAATCGTAGTTTGACTGGCATCAAAGAAATGAGTATGTGTTTAATTCTTTGAAGTACTATTTTTAGAAGAAGTTGAAAGTCTTATATCGCCAAACCAATTAACAACCAAACCGATTACAATATCTACTCAGTTTTTTGTTTTTTTTCTTTCGGGAATGTTTGGTACAGGATAAATTTTTATTTGTACGGAAATTTCGATTTTTAAAAATATATTTTTTATATTTAATTTATGATAATATCTAAAAATTTAAAATTTTGAAAAATTCAATTTCCCGAAAATCTCAAAAAATACCGTGTACCAAATGGTCCCTCTAGTCGCTGAATTCAAGACTCTTGTTCTTCCTACTCGTTTAAATATTCATTTTTTTCTTTTGTTTTATGGATAAGTCCAAGCGTCACCAAGAATTCCATTTCTACTCTAGGCGAAAGTCTATTCACTAGCTTAGTATCACGCATCCCACCACTTTCCTATTGCCACAGCCCCCATCCCCAGCATCCCCAATGAATAAATTTTTGATGCTAGTATAGCAATAAAATTTCAGTATATCTCACCAATAAAAATATTACATATCAGTCAAAATTTTATTTTTTTTGCCAAATTTTT
>JAVKPL010006060.1:15000-25484 GCA_032173675.1 Gastrolobium villosum | reverse complement strand
GAATTGAACCCGAGTACCTACTTGGGACTGCTGCCATGAATAACTTGCGGTGAGCCTGATCAACTCATTTCCTGATATTGTGAGTGCAGAATCATGGCAGGTGGTCGCGGTTCAACTCGGGGAAGGTCTGGCGATGCGGAAGAGGATCTTATCACCACCATTGGGGGACTGGCAACGTTTATCCAGAATATGAGCCAAGAATGGCGCGACCATAGGCAACAGAATCAGAACCAACCCCCACTGCATGAAAATGCAGAAGAAATTGCCCGTCGGAGGTTGAAAGACTTCCGCAACTTCCAACCACCTACCTTTGAGGGTGAGGACAACCCTGAGGCTGCAGCGAAGTGGCTGCAGATGATCGAGCATATTTTCGAACGTATGGCATGCCCGGAAGCGCAGAAGACTGATTACGCGTCGTACCAGCTGATGGGAGAAGCTTTAACATGGTGGACTGGTGCGAGGGCTCTGCTGAGAGCTCAGGACGTGGAACTAACATGGGCCGTAATCAGACAAGTATTTCTGGATAAGTATTTTCCTAAGGCAATGAGAAGAATGAAGCACACTGAACTGCTGTCACTCAGGCAGGATAACATGACGGTTAATGAGTATATTGCAAAATTTGGGCAGCTGATCGAGTACGCCAACTTTGACCGGAACATTTACGATGAAGAATGGCAGGTGGAGAAGTTCGAGAGCGGATTACATCCGGAAATTCGCAAGCTCATTTTGACAACGGCCAATCGTACACTTCCGGAACTCATCAACCAGAGTCGTCAGGCAGAAGGCATCATTAATGAGGCCAAGAACTTGAACAAGCCACCAACACAATTCCACGGAGGAAACAGAGCAGGCAGATTCTTCAGGACGGCACCTGGTAGGGGTCGAGGCAGAGGTACGCCGTTGCAGGCGCGGCCTGGAAACTTTAAGAGAAACTTTACGGTGGGTCAATCGTCGACTGGACGTCAGGGCGCGACTGTTTGTGCTACTTGTGGAAAGAATCACTTTGGAGTTTGTCGCAAGAACAACAATGCATGTTTCAGATGTGGCCAGCAAGGACATTTTGCTTACAAATGCCCCCAGAACGCTGAACAACAGCCTACGCAAGCACGGGTGTTCACATTGGATGCAAATGAAGCACAGAAGTTTCCCAACCTGATCAAAGGTAATGTCACTTTAAATGGTCACCCAATTTCTGTTATCTTTGATTCTGGAGCGTCTGGCTCTTTTATGGCAAAGCATACCGCTATGAGAATAGGCATCACCCCAACCCCGTTACCTTATGAGTTACACATTAGCACACCTACTGGAGGATCGTGCACAGCCTCAGAGATCTGCAGAGGTGTTATCTTGCAGTATGAAGGGAACACGTATACAGTTAACTTGGTGGTCCTGCCGGTATTCAACTTTGATGTGATTATCGGTATGGACTGGTTGACGGAAAACGGGATAACTTTGGATTGTCGAGCGGGGAAAGTCATTGTTCCTGCGAAAGATGGTAATTTTCAACCTTTCTCTCTCATTTCGTTATTGCAAGTTAGAAAAGAGCTCCGCAAGGGAGCAGCAGGGTATCTTTTGTCGATCGAGGCTGAGACCTCGGTTGACAATCAAATTCAGAATGTACCGGTAGTTAGAGAATTCGAGGAGGTATTCCCGGATGAAATACCTCGATTGCCTCCTCATAGGGAAATAGAATTTTCTATCGAACTTGTTCCTGGAGTTGGACCAATCTCCATTGCCCCGTATCGCATGGCACCTTTGGAACTGCGCGAGTTGAAGAAGCAGATAGAAGAGCTTTTGGCAAAGGAATTTATCAGACCGAGTACCTCTCCATGGGGTGCTCCAGCCATCTTGATTAAGAAGAAGGATGGAAGTTTACGTCTGTGTGTAGATTATCGCCAGCTGAATAAAGTAACGGTGAAGAATAAGTATCCGCTACCGAGGATCGACGATTTGATGGACCAGCTGAGAGGAGCCAGAGTCTTTTCCAAGATAGATTTACGATCGGGATACCATCAGATCCGGGTCAAACCGGAGGATATTCCGAAAACCGCTTTTAGGACTCGTTATGGACACTACGAATATCAGGTGATCCCATTCGGACTTACGAATGCTCCAGCGGTATTCATGGACTACATGAACCGCATTTTCCGCCCCTTTCTTGATCAGTTTGTTATTGTGTTTATCGACGATATCCTGATTTACTCAGCTAATGAAGAGCTGCACGCGGAACATCTGAGGATTGTCTTGCAAGTCTTGAAGGAGAAGCAGTTGTACGCGAAATGGTCGAAGTGCGAGTTTTGGCTTAAAGAGGTCCAGTTTCTGGGCCATGTCATTTCATCAGAAGGTATCGCGGTGGACCCCAGCAAAGTCGAAGCTGTCATGAATTGGGAACGACCCAAGACTGTCACCGAAGTAAGAAGTTTCTTAGGTCTGGCTGGATATTATCGAAGGTTCATCCAGAATTTCTCTCAGATAGTGTGTAACGCCTGGCAACTTGCAAGGATTAACGACTGTCCCCACACGCTAACACGAGACATTTCAGCGTGCTTTGTCCTCACTCGCACACTTCCCGGGAAAACTTCCCAAGAGGTCACCCATCCCAGAATTGCTCTAAGTCAAACACGCTTAACTGTGGAGTTCTTCCGATCCGGGCTACCGAAAAGTAGATGCATCTTGTTAGTATAGGTAGTACCAATTAATTCTTATAAGCCATTCCCAACTGTACTGTCCCATACCAGCACAGTCTCTGGAATCCCTCTCTTTCCGGTGTTATTCGATTCATTCATGTACCCCCATCGCTGGAAGCCTGCCTGGAGCCGCTCCTTGTCCGTGCCCTTACGCACCGGCGATCACTCCCCGTCCTCGTCAGCGCCCGGGATGTTACATGCCCACCAGCTTCCGCCTGGTTCGTCCTCGAACCACACCGTACTGGATGAGAGGCCCTGCTCTGATACCACTTGTAACGCCTGGCAACTTGCAAGGATTAACGACTGTCCCCACACGCTAACACGAGACATTTCAGCGTGCTTTGTCCTCACTCGCACACTTCCCGGGAAAACTTCCCAAGAGGTCACCCATCCCAGAATTGCTCCAAGTCAAGCACGCTTAACTGTGGAGTTCTTCCGATCCGGGCTACCGAAAAGTAGATGCATCTTGTTAGTATAGGTAGTACCAATTAATTCTTATAAGCCATTCCCAACTGTACTGTCCCATACCAGCACAGTCTCTGGAATCCCTCTCTTTCCGGTGTTATTCGATTCATTCATGTACCCCCATCGCTGGAAGCCTGCCTGGAGCCGCTCCTTGTCCGTGCCCTTACGCACCGGCGATCACTCCCCGTCCTCGTCAGCGCCCGGGATGTTACATAGTGCAACCCCTCACCCGTCTCACTCGGAAGGATAAGCCTTTTGAGTGGACTGAAGCTTGTGAAGAATGTTTCTTGGAACTAAAGAGCAGATTGACAAGTGCTCCCGTACTCACGATTCCGGATCCCACCCGAAAGTTCGAAGTATACTGCGATGCGTCGCTGAAAGGACTTGGATGCGTGTTGATGCAGGATCGTATGGCGGTAGCTTATGCATCTCGACAACTGAAGCCTCACGAAGAAAATTATCCTACGCACGATTTGGAGTTAGCAGCTATAGTGTTCGCACTTAAAATCTGGAGGCACCACTTGTATGGTTCGCAGTTTGACGTGTTCAGCGATCATAAGAGTTTGAAGTACTTATTCGACCAGAAGGAGCTGAATATGCGGCAACGACGGTGGATGGAATTTCTGAAGGACTACGATTTTGAACTTAAATACCACCCAGGAAAGGCAAACGTGGTAGCTGACGCCCTGAGTAGGAAGACACTGCACACTGCAACTCTGATGATGGAAGAGCTGAAATTGTTTGAGGCATTTCGAGACTTGAACTTATCGGTAGACGAGAGAGGGAATAGCATAAGATTGGGAAATATAAAGGTGGAGAATGAACTGATCAGTAGAATTAAGGAGGCCCAGAAAGATGAAGAGTTAGTCCGCGAGTTGGTTGGTAACCAAGAGGTAGTAAAGGACGAGAATGACATCTGGAGATTTCAAGGACGGCTGGTTGTGCCGAATGAAGAGTTGAAACAAGAAGTTTTACAGGAGGCTCACAAGGGTAAGTATGCAGTTCATCCTGGATCCACGAAGATGTACCATGATTTGAAGACCACGTTTTGGTGGCCGGGTATGAAGCGTGATATTGCGGAGTATGTATCTCGGTGCTTAACTTGTCAGAAGGTGAAGTACGAACATCAGAAACCGTCGGGACTCCTTCAACCTTTGGAGATTCCCGAATGGAAGTGGGACAGTATTGCGATGGATTTTGTAATTGGACTTCCTCGGACGCGAGAAGGATATGATTCTATCTGGGTGATTGTTGATCGTTTAACGAAGTCAGCTCATTTCTTGCGTGTTAGAACCACCTTTGATACAGAAAGGCTTGCTAGAATTTATCTGCAGGAGATTGTGAAGCTGCATGGAGTTCCTACGAGTATTGTCAGTGACCGTGATCCCAAGTTTACATCTAAGTTCTGGGAATCCTTTCAAAGAGCATTAGGGACCCATTTGAAGTTGAGTACTTCCTATCATCCGCAGACCGATGGTCAAACAGAACGCACCATTCAAGCATTAGAGGACATGTTGCGAGCATGCGTTTTGGAGTTAGGAGGCAGCTAGGATAGTTATCTTTCGTTGATTGAGTTTGCTTACAACAACAGTTATCACTCCAGTATTCAGATGGCACCGTACGAAGCTCTGTATGGGAGAAAATGCAGATCCCCTTTATGCTGGACTGAAGTGGGTGAGCAAAGTATGTTAGGACCCGATCTAATTCAAGAAACATCCGAACAAGTAAAGAAGATTCGAGAAAATATGCAGCGGGCTCAGGCCAGACAGAAGAGTTATTACGACAAGCGTCATAAGCCTCTATCTTTCGAAGTCGGAGACCATGTATTTTTGAGAATCACTCCTACATCGGGACTCGGAAGGAGAATGGGAGTTAAGAAGTTAAGTCCACGGTACTTAGGACCATATCTGATTATGGACCGGATTGGAGAGTCTGCATACCGGTTGGCTTTACCACCCAATTTGTCAGGAATTCACAATGTATTTCATGTGTCACAGCTACAGAGGTATCTCTCTGACCCATCTCACGTGTTACAGCCGGAAGAGGTGGAACTAAGGGAGAATCTGACTTATCAAGTACAACCGTTCCAAATTCTTGAAAGATCCGTCAAGCGACTCCGTTCTAAAGAGATTCCATTGGTGAAGGTATTATGGAACAACAGATCGGCAGCTGAAGCCACTTGGGAGCGCGAGGAGGACATTCAGAAACGCTATCCAGAACTGTTTAGCTCTTAAGTAAGTTTATTTTGCGGACAAAATTCCTATTTGGTGGGGAGAGTGTAACATCCCGCATAATTAGTAATATACATAAGTACTATATGTTATAGATGTATGTGTAGATTTCGGATTGATGGTGTAGGTTGATGGCTTGCGAATTGTTTGACCTTTATCCTTGGATAAGACTAAGGTAATTAATTAAATTAAATCATAGGAGGATAAATATGTAGACATGTGAATTTAATCATATGAGTAATGTGAGTGTGGGTTAGAAGGCCTTAGTGTTTATTGGACTTTGGAAGTGGGCTAGTGTGTGTGTGTGGACTTGTCACCTTTGGACTTGTGTGATTGGATTCTTTGTGTGTGTGGCCAATGGCCCAAGGATGGCTTTTGGATCAAGATAGTTCAGCCCAAGGTTGTGTCCACCCTTATCTCCCCTAAGCCTTGTCCAACTAGGGAGTCTTGTGTATCAAGGAACAACCACTTGGCTAGATGTATTTCCTTCTCATTCATGCGCACAAGAAGGTGGAAAATACTTAGAAAAAATCTGCCAACTTCACTCTTGTTTGACCGCCACTTCACCTTGCTTTTGCACCTCTTGGATTCAATTTTATTGCATGAAAGACACATGTGCACTTTAGCATGATTTTAGGCTGCATACTTCCCCATTTAGGCGCACATGGAGGAGTCTTGGTGCAGATTTTTTTTATGACACAAATCTGACTTGAGTGTTGACCAAGTGAACCACCTTACACCTTCCATCATGAGGCTGAATTGTGCAGATTTTTGCATGCTTTAGGCAGTCCATCATGAGCCAAATCTCCCCCTTTCTTCCACATGCAACCAAAGAAGATTTTTGGGCTGCACCTCCCTCATTATTGCGCACAAGGACTGCATCAATGCAGATTTTTGGGCTGCCACCTAGTTGTATTGCTTGTTGACTTAGTGAACCTCTTACATGTGCTCATGATGCACCTCTTCCACTCCACCCTATGCGCATGGTTTGGCTGTTTGTGCAAGTAAATTCTGACTTGTTTGCACTCATTCAGATCTGAACCTTTCCCTCACCTCCTTGCATGTGCATAGAGTACTTTAGAAGCAACCTTGTGTGCAGTCCCACTCTTGCAAGAAACCAGAATTTTCATGATGCATCATCATGACAACCTCTCCTCACTTCCCTTTATTTGTGCGCACAAGAGGGGGCTGTCCCCATTCACTTGTGCAGCCAACTCCTTTCCCCTCTCCCTCACACTCTAGCTGAACATTGCAAGAACCTTAGGAGGAAGAAAGACCAAGCCAACTCCCTCCTTCCCTCACCATCAAACCGTAGCCTTTGTCCCAAGCAAGTGTAAGTTTTCCTCCTCACTTTCACCTCACTGTTCAGTCTTGATTCCTCACCTTTTGGTAGCTGTCCAAGTTGTTCCCCCTCACCTTGTATGCGCATAGATCACCATAGGAAGTGAGGACTTGTTGTGAAGTAGAGCTAGGAAGGGTGTGGTGAAGAGTGTGCTACAAGAGGTAAGCCTTGAACTTAGAACTCTTTCATTGTGTAACCATGTATGTGTGCTTGAATGTCTCCTTGATTATGTGTGGTTTTGGATTCAAGTATGAGCATGATAGAAGTAGAATGGTGGAGCTAATTCATGATGATTTGTGTGCATAAAAGTCTCATGGTCATGCTTAAGATATATGCCACTGTTTTGTATGAATATGCCACTGTTTGGAAGGATATATATGCCACTGTTCTGTATGCAAATGCCACTGTTTCTCTATGAATGTGCCACTGTTTTGAAGATGAAATGTCCACTGTTTCGGTTCCTCAAAATCACCTTATATGCCACTGTTTCTGCACATATATGCCACTGTTTCTGCACATTATATGCCACTGTTTCTGCACATTATATGCCACTGTTTCTGCACATTATATGCCACTGTTTCTGCACATTATATGCCACTGTTTCTGCACATTTATGCCACTGTCTTGATGTTCAAAAATCCCTCTTCATGCCACTGTTTTGATGCATAAAAACACTCACTATTTTAGCCATCATATGCCACTGTTTTATGCATAAAATACTCACTGTTTTAGCCATCATATGCCACTGTTTTATGCATAAAATACCCACTGTTTTAGTCATCATATGCCACTGTTTTATGCATAAAATGCCACTGTTTTGGACCATAATATGCCACTATTTTATGCATAAAATGCCACTGTTTTAGTCCATAATATGCCACTGTTTTATGCATAAAATGCCACTGTTTTAGTCCATAAAATGCCACTGTTTCAATGTCCAAAAACCAAGATTTATGCCACTGTTTTGAAGTCCAAAGTGCCACTGTTTCTGTTTTAAAATGGTCACTGTTTCTGCTGTAAGGTGCTACTGTTTTTCTGCTGTAAAACGTCACTGTTTCTGTTTTAAAACGTTCACTGTTTCTGCTGTATGTTTACTGTTTTTCTGCTGTAAAACGTCACTGTTTCTGTTTTAAAACGTTCACTGTTTCTGCTGTATGTTTACTGTTTTTCTGCTGTAAAACGTCACTGTTTCTGTCCACTGTTTTTTAAGGAAAATACCACTGTTTTCTGTTCACTGTTTTAAAAGAACAACTCACTGTTTCTGCTCACTGTTGTAAACACAAACGTCACTGTTTTCTGCTGTAAAAACGCTGCTGTATGCTCACTGTTTTGCTGCTGTAAACACTGCTGTATGATCACTGCTTTCCACTGTAAAACACTGCCGTATGCTCACTGTTTTGCTGCTGTAAGACACTGCTGTATGCTCACTGTTTCTGCTGTAAATAGCCATTGTAAATGATTGGTTGTAATTGATTTAGGTGCGCTTAAGAAGTGAGATACTTCGCTGCTGTTTGGTAATATTTAAGGCACGCAAAGGTAAGTGTCGGGCGATATTGCCTAATGTGACTATTGACTACTGGTATAAAATTGTGACATGATGCTCCATATGCCGTAAAAATATTATGTTCCATTATGATGAAAGGAAACTGCCAAAAATGTGCCGTGATGGCTATATGATTATGAGGTAAAGACGTTATGTGGCAGCATAACGCATATGAAAGGTATATAAGCATGCACCTTGCATCATACCGCATTTTTGTACGTTTTGTGTGTGAAAGCATAGCATGGCATGCATGTACCAAGAGCATATAGGTCTTGCTTTTTAGAATAGTTATGTACAGGACCATGTGTTTTGAGCAAGCATCATATAGGCATCCCCAAGGTACCGGGGTATGGGACACTTGGCATCAGTCCGCATAGGCCCACAGTTGGAATCCATATGGAGCTCAGGTGCCAAGGGATATTTGATTCCACTGTGAAGTGCGCGCACGACGGTGCTAAAAGCGCAAAGGAAAGGCGTTATATACGCAATATATGAATATGATGAAAAGTAAAAAGGAAAAGGAACAAGGATATGTTGAAGTGACTGTTTATGATTTTGTGCCTAGTTAATACTGTTATATTACTGGTTTTGTTGCCACACTACTGGGATTATTCTCACCCCTTCGGGGCTGCTATTTTTCCAAAATGGCAGGAGGACGTAAAAGCAATTGAAGGAGTGATGTTTTGCTGTTGCTTGCTGATGCGTGGATTATCTCTGTTGCTGTTTGTTTAATTGGATGACTGTAATGATTAATGTTTTGGTACTCTTGGATGACTGTAGTCTTTATCATCTCTATGTTAGCTTGAACTCTTATGAACAGCGGCTATTTTGGAAAATGTTTGCGAAAAGAATTTAAGTGCTGAAATTTTTACAGTGCACCTTACGGGTGGTGTTTTTATGAGCAAACGAACTCGGATTTACTATTATTTTATATGCACGCGAAGCCCCAAACGTGCTCTTTCTAAATCACTTGAAATATTTTTATCGTCCAAACAGAAGTTATAAGAACTATTGATATGCCTTACGGATTTGTATACTGCTTTGTTAGCTCATGTGACGTTAACGACTCTAATTCCGCTTAGCAAATGACTCTCTTGGATGCATACTAGGGAGGGCGTTACAACCTGCCATGATTCTGCACTCACAATATCCTGAGATGAGTTGATCAGGCTCACCGCAAGTTATTCATGGCAGCAGTCCCCAGTAGGTACTCGTGTTCAATTCGGACAAGTTAGCTATGCATCCGTGTCTTATCACAGAACGGTCCTAACAATCTAACTACCCTAGTCTCAAACACTTAAACTATAGCACATTTAGACAGTCAATCAGCAGATAAACACAATCAACAATCAAGTCAATCAATCACAAGCAAATCCATGGACCAAACTGCTCTGATACCAATTAGTGTAACGCCCTCCCTTGTATGCATCCAAGAGAGTCGTTTGCTAAGCGGAATTAGAGTCGTCACGTCACATAAGCTAACAAAGATTCTTATTCTAAGTACAAACCCGTAAGACATTTAGAAGTTCTTATCACAGAAGTTTGGACGATAAAAAAATATTTCAAGTGATTTAGAAAGAACACATTTGGGGCTTCGCGTGCATATAAAATAATAGTAAATCAGAGTTCGTTTGCTCATAAAAACACCACCCGTTAGGTGCACTATAAAAATTTCAGCACTTAAATCTTTCAAAAATTCCTTTCACAAACGTTTTCCAAAAATAGCCGCTGTTCGTAAAGTTCAAGATAAAATAAAGATGATAAGGTCTACAGTCATCCAAGAGTACCAAAACATTAAACATTACAGTCATCCAATCAATCAAACAGCAACAGTGATAATCCATGCATCAGCAAGCAACAGCAAAACATCACTCCTTCAAATGCTTTTACGTCCTCCTGCCATTTTGGAAAAATAGCAGCCCCGAAGGGGTGAGAATAATCCCAGTAGTGTGGCAACAAAACCAGTAATATAACAGTATTAACTAGGCACAAAATCATAAACAGTCACTTCAACATATCCTTGTTCCTTTTCCTTTTTCCTTTTCATCATATTCATATATATAGCGCATATAACGCCTTTCCTTTTCATCATATTCATATATTGCGTATATAACGCCTTTCCTTTGCGCTTTTAGCACCGTCGTGCGCGCACTTCACAGTGGAATCAAATATCCCTTGGCACCTGAGCTCCATGTGGATTCCAACTGTGGGCCTAT
>JAVKPL010006059.1:0-25390 GCA_032173675.1 Gastrolobium villosum | reverse complement strand
ATAACCTTATATTTTACCCTAAGGTATCCAATATTACATATAAACATTCATATTCAAATTTTCACAATTTCATTGGGGTTCCAATCCCCTACCATATCCAAATATAGCACTAATTCCATATATACTCAATTTTTCTAACTCCCCAAACATTCAGGGAAGACTTACCCACAACATCATACCAATATCAACTCAACTCAATCACACTTACTCACCACAAGACCACATTCAACTATGGTAGCATTCTACCCCAAAACGGTTATACATCTATCTCAATTCATTCTCACTAAGTCCTCAATGACAATATCACAATTTATCCTCACTAAGTCCTCAATTATACCAAATTCATTCACTAACATATCAATCCGTGGAGCAGTCATCACTGCACCCACCACCTTAGCCTAAGGACTGGCATTGGTGCTCCAGGGTTGTCACGAAGGCATCTTAAACTGACCACACATTGAACACGAAGAAAGTACCGGTGTTGTTAACATTGATTATGATATTAAGCGCAGTTACAATCACAGTAATTGGGTTAATTAAATTACGGGCAAACTTTTTTTTTTCTTTTATCGTATTCCTCTTTATAACCATACCCTTTTCCGTAATCAATTAAAACAACACTATAATTGTAAATGCAAAACGCGGAAGCATTCAGCTTAACAACTCCACTACTCTTTCTTTTTATTCAACTCATTTAAACCCATCAACTTAACCTCATATCTTACCAAGTTCTGCCCCTTTACATTAGTTACGCGTGGTTTCAAACCACGTACCATGTGGAGTTCTACCCATCAAGTTAAACCCCTTTCTTTTAGTCTAGAAAAACTTAAATTTTCAAAATTTACACTGTGGTAATCGATTACCAGTGGGTGGTAATCGATTACCACCTGTCAAAAATGAGGCAGTAGCCAATTTTTCACATCCTCTGTTCTGGTAATCGATTACCAACTTTGGGTAATCGATTGCCTCACATGGTAATCGATTACCAAAGCTCAGTAATCGATTACCAGTGAAGACAGTAGCTAATTTTTCGTCCCCTGTTGCATGGTAATCGATTACCATGCTTGGGTAATCGATTACTATGCAGCAAAATGACAGATTACAGCATTTTAAGCCCCAAAAAGGTTGTGTAATCCATCCCTAACCCCTTGGTACTCCACACAACACTTAAACATACTCTAATCTAGGCACTAGGCCCCTCAAACATGCATTTCCATTCATTAAAGCATCATTTACAAGTCTTTAATCCAATGGCCATTTTACAACAATTATGGACCATTTTACAACATTCTTGCCAAGACTTCAATTACAATGAATGTGGCAATGGACAAGTCCCATGCTCACTCAAATATACAATAGGTTCCAAAGTTATACATATACATCATATTGAAGAATCTAACATGTAGTCATGAACATACAAAGCATGGCATTTTCAACATGCATAAGTTCATGATCTATGACTAAAGCATAAAACATATGCAATATATGTCCCCATCCAATGCTCATCACACGGTGCCCCCAATATGCACCTCATGCTCCACTCTTCCAGGCTCAACCTAACCTGAAATGATGCCCCAAAACACGGGGTGAGATATATAAATATATCTCAGTAAACCAAGGGCCCTGGAGGTTTCTCCACCCCATGGCTCACTCAATGTGCAAATATAACATCATACAATATGCAAGCAATGCAATATCACCCACCAACTGGAGACAACCCAAGAACATCCACTCATGGATTCATGTTCAAGGACTCCATCATATAACTCCCGAGACAGTCCTGGCGCCTCTCCCATGGTTGAGAAGACTCCATGGCAATACCCAACCGGAACTCCTCATGAGCCCTATCCGGCGGACGTCCCCGTTTGGATCATCCTGGCGTCGCTCCCAGAGTCGACTCCATGGCACATTCCAACTGGCATTCCGTCACGAAATGACCCAGCGGATGTCCAAACTCCACACACGTCAACTGGCCAGTGACCAAACAATTTTCACAAAATCCAAGCAATATGCATACAAGCACACAATCACACAATGCCATAATCACATAATCCAACCACAACCTTCCACTAGGTGTGGTGGAGCACACAAGGGCTAAACCCCAGTTCCAAAGGTTACCTCAACACCGAGCCCATGCTCCATACGTAAGCTCCAAGCTTACCCGCTTCCAAAGCGTCCAACAGAGGCAACCTAGATAATCCACAACATGATTATCAATCCATTTCCAAATCAAACATTAAATCTCAAATAATCATTCATTTTACTTCAATCTCTTTTATAGATCAAATTACCAATTATATCATGAATCACACATTCTTTCTTCTCACTCCACTTTACCACACTATACCATCATCCAATTAAACATCATTTTCAATCATTCAACTTCCACTACATCATTTTTATATCATTTTTCCTCAATTTTCATCATAGTTCGGATTCCTCACAAGGTATGCCTCAAGGCTTTTCAATTCATTTTAACACTCATCCTAATCATGTAATCATATTATCAACCTATACCAACGGTCCACCATTCAATTATTCAATTACATCACTTACCCGTTTTCATGAAATTTCCACAAATTTTTCCTAAGTTAAAAACCTAACTTTTTCACCAAAATTTATCATAGCATTTCTAGCTTTCATGCATCATTCTAAGGCCTTTTCATCTAATAGCATTTTTCCATTTGGGCTCTCTATCATCACACATCTAGAATCAAAGATTCAAAGCATAATTTCTAGATCTACGAAATCAACCACAAAAATACCACAAATATACTCACCATCAAGTGTAGGAACACCACCAAGGCTCCATCAATCCAAAAGAGATCCAAAAACTCCAAAAACTTCAAGAACACCAAAGGGGTCGGATCTGAGTTTGTCCATTTTCGCCCCAAGGAGGTGGTTTCATGGCTTCTAAGTGCTACCAATGGATCTAGAAGGTTGTTTACAATAGATTTCAACACCAAAATCAAGTGATTTGGTGGAGAAATGAAGAAATGGTGAGGGAGGAGAGAATTGGTCATGTTCTTTGTGAATGGGAGGGGGTTCACGGTGGGAAGAAGAGAAAGAAGAGAGAGAGGGCGTGAGGGTGAGGGGAAAAGAGAGGAAACTTAAGTGGGTTTTGATCCCACGGGTCCCACACGCGATCTAACTTTAATCCCGATAAAATTTCTGATCATATATTCTTAATCTACATATTTTTCCAGTCCCTGTCATATTTTTCTTTCCTCAAAATTCTCATAAAAATTTCACACTTATCAGTACACTCGTACCGCAGTATCCTTCACTTAAAAAGTCACTATTCATCACTTTTTCACAATTTTGCCTATTCACTCAATTTTCCGTCCTGATTCCATTTCCAGCATTATTTTTGCCATATTAAATCTCTAACTCCATTTTTCATGCCTCGGTTCACGTTTTTGGCAAATTACCATTTTGCCCTTTTTGCCATCCTAATTGGGTTTGATCTTGCTATTTTTGATTGGGTGCTTGTGTTGTTGTTTTATTTATTTATTTATTTTTGTTCTGTAATTTCTTTTTTTAATTTAATTTTCCCTAGGAAAGTCATGAATTTTTCTGGTGATTGAATTTTGTTCAGGGTTTGAGTTTGGGGTTAGGTTTAGGGTTTGTTTTGAATTGGTGGGTGATTGGACGTTGATCTGGGGTTAGGTATCATGTTTGATTTTTCTTGGGATTTAAATAAATCAGTGGTTCTTCATATAAATCAAATTAAAAATAACTATTACTTATGCAATTAAAAATGCCAAAAGTATGATATTTTTAATTCTTATATCTGATACTTATGTTTAATTTAATTTTATATAATTTATTATGTTATGATTTCAATAAACGGCATTATACCAAAACGGTAAAAAATGAATTAAACATGATTGTAGATGTAGAACCGTGGGTTAACACAAAGCCAATTATTCTTTGGCTTGAAAAAATAAAATAAATTTTAACCTATTAATTTTTAAGGAGACAATTATACCTACTATCATTTTAACTTTACTACTATTTTTACCTGCTTGGTTACCGTTGGATTAATTTGAAGGAATGATAGTTATATTTTTTTTTTAACCGTTGATTTCAAATTGATCCAATAATAATCAATCAGGTAATAAGAGTAGTAAGACTATGATAATCATTTAATGATATAATAAGTAAAGGAATTTGTATTCTACCCGTATGTATGTCTGTTTATTAAGCACTAGTAGTGTTATTGATTAATTGTGAATAGTAAATTCTTTATGAGGGAATTATGTACAAAGTATGCATCAATCATATAATAAAATTAACGAGTATTGCTTACAAAAATAAAAATAAAAATAAAAATTAACGAATATTTACATTATTTGAATTATATTTATTAAATTTTAAATTTGATAGAGATATCCTTTTAATTACATGCCAAGTTAAACATAATTTTCCCTCTTTATTTTAAATTTTGTTTTGATTTTTATCAGGCGCATAATTTCCCTCTTTATTTACAACTCTATTTTGAATTTAGCAACTACATCCAAAAATATTGCCAGTTCTCAAAATCAGTTAGTTATCAAGTTTGGAAATAATACTTAGGAATTAATACTGTTACCAGATATCAAGATAACTTCAATGAAATGTTAGAGGTCCACCGTTATACATAACGATGAAGGTTTAGCCATAATCTCATGAAAATGATACAAAGTATTTTGTGAGGCATGAAATTATATATATTTCAAAATTTATAATTGAAATAAAAAAGTTATATAATTAAATAAAAATACTCGCACTATATAAATTATATTATATTATATAAATTATAAAACAAACATAATATAAAATAATGTAATATGAATAAAATACTCACAATATTAAATAACATAATATAAAATTTTTTGAAGGAATTTTATCATAAAAATAAGATCACTTCACTCAAGTCTTGTTATATATTATTAGATCTAAATATATAAATATCTCACGACATCGAATCACATGAATAGATTTAGCAAAAATGAATATAGTGAATATATTTGTCATTTCTTGATATCTCTTTTCTGATTTAAAATTGTGGTATAACATTGTGAAAAGTACTAGTAGTGTTATTGATTAATTGTGAAAAGTAAATTCTTTATGAGGGAATTATGTACAAAGTATGCATCAATCATATAATAAAATTAACGAGTATTGCTTACAATTAAAAAAAATATAACGAATATTTACATTATTTGAATTATATTTATTAAATTTTGAATTTGATAGAGATATCCTTTTAATTACATTCCAAGTTAAACATAATTTTCCCTGTTTATTTTAAATTTTGTTTTGATTTTTATCAGGCGCATAATTTCCCTCTTTATTTACAACTCTATATTGTCGTAATCGGAGCGTGTCCGTCAAGCAAATTTTTCAACAAACCGCGTACCCGTGTTTCAGAGCATATAGTAATTTATATTGAAGTCAATTGATTCAAAGATCCAAATAAGTAATGATTACAACAACGACACTTCTCTTCATTTCGTTGTTCATTGCCACCTATGTAGCACCGATACCGACATGGGACACATGACACGATACGACACGACACTCCGATTCGTTAATTCTAAAAAATGTTAGAATTCGACACGTTAGGACACGTTTTGATATTAAATAATATTTTTAATTTACATAGTGTAAATTATATTTAATACTCAATAATTTAACAAAAAAATGAATCTAAAATTATAATATTCATAAATTTTGCAAAGAAACATAAGATATCCCAAATATTTATATTAAACTCAATAAAATAGTATCGTAATCCAACGAATCTAACAGTTGGAACTAAAAACTCAACGCAACCTTTAAACCTTTTTTTGAATTTCTATAACGCGTGTTGGAGTGTCGGGGAGTGTCGGAGTGTCCGAGAGTGTCGGGAAATGTCGGACACTACACGTCAGGATTTTTTGAAGTGTCGGTGCTTCATAGATTGCCACAATCTATCAGTAAGACGACAAAAGTAACATTCAATACTTTCCGATAATACAGTCAAGCAACAATATTGATGGAACACAATATATAACATAACACATACACAAATAATTCTGACACACAAAGCTTAGTCATTTGATTTGGTATTTTTAATATTTACTTGACATACAAGCACGATATTGACGTTAATCTGCTTACAATGTTATGTCCCAATTTAACGATATCAATGATATTTACTTGTTCTTATATTATATTTTAATCAACCTTTTGGGTGTTAACCAAAAAACCTACGAATAAAAAGCAGCCTCACTATATCAAAGTTGTGGTTTTTAACATTTCGTGAACAGTACGAGCTTGCTCATACTGAACAGAGAGTATGCCACAAATGCCAACTACACTCAATATCATACCTACAGTTTTGAATCCAGGGAATGTAAAACACTCAACACAACTAAAACATAGGTAAAGAACCCCCCAACAGAAGACAACTATAAACAAGATAGAAAACAAGTATACTTACTCACTAGGTAGAATGCAAAAAAGAAACAAAACTACCACATAAAAATGGACACTTGCTAAAACAAGACAGAAAGTGTGGGAACAACTTTAAAAATACCACAGCTTCTCTTATGAAAAAAAAGGATATTTCAAAAGCTCACATCAGAAACTAAGAACTCAAATGACCAAATACTAAAATGGGAAGAAGCCATTCCCATTTTCGTAAAAAGAGAGCAAAATGCCATATCACAAATATTCATTAAAAAAATTGAAGTTAGCGAGCCAAGGAAAACAAATGACTATGGAGAACCACATAAGCAAATCGATTTGTTGGTGAAAAACACAAATTGAATTAAAGAAAAGGGCACAGTCAAGCTTACCGAGAACCAACCACACCAGCGCAAGAGGAAATAGTAGATTTCGAAGACACCAAACCTAGGTTTCGATGTGTGCTGCGTTGATTAAAAAAAAATAAGTCAGCCAACCAAGAAAGACAACTGACAGTGGAGAACCACAAAGCAAGTTGATTTGTTGGTGAATAACACAAATCGAAGTCAAGAACAAACCACGAAGCTTATCGAGAACCAACCAAAGCAGCGCAAGATGAAATATGAAGACAGTCACCAAACCTAGGTTTTGATGTGAGATGAGATATTTTTGTCTCACAATTTGTTTTGCTACTTTCCCTTGATTTTGGATTTCTTAAATAGCATATGATTTTTGGTAATATGAAATGAGAGTTTTTTTTGTAAACCAAAATACTAGTAAACGAAGGTATACAGGAAATGTTAGATTTTAGATTTTAAAGATTAGAGAAACATAAGTCTGGGAACTCTCGGAAGATAACATTAAATCTAAAATATAGATAAAAATATACTTTTATATATTATTTCCTAGATTTAAATATTATTTCTTATCTTTTTTTTTGTATCATTTAAAATCTAAAATATAAATAAAATATGTGTTATCTTTCCATATCATTGAGAAACATAAATCTGGCAACTTTGTTTCTTGATTACTTAAGATACGAAAAAAAGATTTGCACCAAAAAGGAAAGATATGAAAAAAAGATATAAGCACTCTTTTTGATGTTTTCTTGCCACGTCCAATCCTATAAAAGACACCCTCAACAGCAAAATTATACATTACCAAAATTGATTGTTTTCTTTTTTCTTGTTTTTTCTACTCAAACTCTCTTCGATGGCAGAACCCAAAAAGTCAATTGTCGGTAAGTTTTACAAAGGTGGTGCAAAACGTTCAAGAACAGTCCAAGAAGAGTGCCAACAATTGGAGATCGCTGATTTTCGTTACAAGAAAATGAGAAACGAGACTTCTGAAATTTCTCCCCCATTGGGAATGAGTAGAACAACTGAACAACACCCACCAACAAAATCTTTCATCAAAGAAAACTCTAGAAGAATGTCAAGAACTGCATCCCAAGTTCGTGAGTTGAAGAAGGAAGGTGCAGAATGCAAGAAAGAGAAGAAACAAAGGGCAAATAACATGGACAGAAACAAAAAGATACAGTGTTGGGTGATCTTGAAGAGGTTGATGGTAGGAAAAGATGGTTGGGCTTTCAAAGAAGCTCTTGATGTTAAGGTCTTGGAGTTTCTTGATAACTCTGAAGCTGTATCCAAGCCAATAGGTTTGAAGGATATTGAGTACAAATTAAACAATTATTTGTATTACAAACCTGAGGAATTTGCATATGATATGAGGCTTGTATTTTCATATGCATTGCTATATCCTTGGAGGAGTGAGATTCACATGATTGCGACGAGGGTTAGTAAGAATTTTGAGAGGAGTTGGGAATCTTTGAAGAAAAAGTGGATATTTGAGGAAAGAAAAGGAAAGAAAAGTATGTCCAAATGTTGATACAGAAGGTGCAGACACTTGAATCAAGTTGTTTAAACCTGCTTAGAGTGTCGTGTTTGTACAAACTTTTTCTTGAGTTACTAGGTTATTGAATTTGTTTCCTTCTGAGTTTTATTAAAATGTTGATCCTATTTTTTTTTCTGTTTTAATTGCATAAGCAAAATGTACGCATAACCATTTAAACCGACTATTAGCCCCTTGTGTTTGGACCAATGTTATTAAAATCGGCCCAGTCATTGACCCGGTCGAGGTACTAGGTCACTGGTTCAACCAGTGGGTCACTGGTTCAACCGCATAACCCGATAATTATATGCGATTTTATAATTTATATTAAAAATATAAACATACTTAAATATAAAAAAAAGATATAAATTTCAAATATTTTAATATAAAAAAATAGTAAATGACATATTATTATTCAATAAAAGATCAAACAAAAATAAAATGATCGTGATACGGGACTTTAGGTTAAGAAAATGATATCTCTAAATATAAATCAATTCAAAATTTTCTGAATAGCATAATTGAGATAATATTAGTGTTATATATAACACCTCATAAAGTTAAATGTGTATTTTAACACTATATTGTGAAATTAAAATTGATGGATTAGTGAAAATCCAAGAATTATGGCCAAAATGGGCAAAAAGGGCAAAATGGTAATTGACCAGCCATGTATTCTGAGGCATAAAAATTGAGTTAGAGATTTCATATGACAAAAATAATGCTGGAAATGGAATCAGGGCGGAAAATTTAGTGAGTAGGCAAATTTGTGAAAAATTGATGAATAGTGACTTTTTAAGTGTAAGATACTGCGGTATGAGTGTACCGATAAGTGTGAAATTTTTATCAATATTTTTAGGAAAAAAAAATATGTCATGGACTAGAAAAATATGTAGATTAAGAATTTATGATCAGAAATTTTATCGGGATTAAAGTTAGATCGCGTGTGGGACCCGTGGGACCAAAATCCACTTGGCCCCACACTTTTTCCCACGCCTCTCCCTCCCTTTTCTTCCTCTTCTCCCGTGAACTCCCCCATTTTCACACAAAGAACCCATTCTCCTCTCTTCCTCACCATTTCTTCGTTTCTCCACCGAATCACTTGGTTTTGGTGTTGAAATCTATTGTAAACAACCTTCTAAAGCCATTGGTGATACTCCCAAGCCTTGAAATCATCTCCTTGCTGCATTTTTGGACAAGGACAGATCCGAACCTTGGAGGTTTTGGGTGTTTTTGGGAGCTTTTGATCTTCCTTGGATTGGTGGAGCCTTGGTGGTGTGCATACAATAGATTGTGAGTATATTTGTGGTATCTTGGTGGTTGATTTTGTAGATCTAGAAATTTATGCACTAAGTCTTTAATCTTAGATGTGTGATGATAGAGAGCCCAAATGGAAAAATGCTATTAGATGAAAATGCCTTAGAATGATGCTTGTAAGCTAAAAATGCTATGATAAATTTTGGTGAAAAAGTTAGATTTTTAACTTAGGAAAATTTGTGGAGATTTCATGAAATTTGAGGTTTGGTGTAATTTGGAATTGTTGATCGTTGTAGGGTGCCTCACACGGACGTGATTGTGAAAGATTGATTTGGAGCGTACGTGTGGAACGGATTTGCTTGTGTTGAGGTAAACCCTTGGAACTGGGGTTTAATCCCTTGTGTGCTCCACCACACCTAGTGGAAGGTTGTGGTTGGATTTTGTGTTTATGGCATTGTGTGATTATGTGCTTGTATGCCATATTGCTTGAATTGTGTGAAAATTGTTTGGTCACTGGCCAGTTGACGTGTGTTGGTTTGGACATCCGCTGGATAATTCCGTTTGGGAATGCCAGTTGGGTTTTGCCGTGGGGTCGACTCTGGGAGCGACACCAGGATGATCCAAACGTGGGACATCCGCTGGATAGGGCTCATGAGGAGTTCCAGTTGGGTTTTGCCATGGAGTCTTCTCAACCATGGGAGAGGCGCCAGGATTGTCTCGGGAGTTATATGATGGAGTCCTTGAACGTAAATCCTATTGTGGATGTTCTCGGTTTGTCTCCAGTTGTTGGTGATATTGTATGTCATGCATATTATATGATGTTATATTTGCACATTGAGTGAGCCATGGGGTGGAGAAAGCCTCTAGCTCCCTTGGTTTACTGAGATATATTTGTATATCTCACCCCGTGTTTGGGGGACCACATTTCAGGGCATTATGAGCCGGGAGGAGCTTCGGGCAAGAAGCCCGCTTAGTGGACAGCGGATTGCTTATGGTGCATGGTGCTAGCATGGCATTTTGGAGGAGTCTATGAAGTGCACATAGCATGCCATTTAGTATTTTGAGACTTAGGTCATGAACATATTGCATGATGTTATTTCCATGCTTTTGTAGTGTTCATGATTACTTTCTAAGTCTTGTGTATTGCTTTTATTCATGCCATGGATAAATTGTATATTTTGAGTGAGCATGGGACTTGTCCATTGCCACATTTCTTGCATTTGAAGCCTTGGTATTTATGTTGTAAAATGGTCCATATTTGTTGTAAAATGGCCATGATCTTAAAGACTTTGTAAATGATGCATGATTGAATGAGAATGCATGATGGAAGGGCCTAGAGCCTACATTAGGGTATGTGTAAGTGTGGTGTGGAGTATTAAGGTGTTAGGGATGGATTACACAACTCTTTTTGGGCTGAAAATGCTGTAATCTGTCATTTTTACTGCATAGTAATCGATTACCCAAGCATGGTAATCGATTACCATGCAACAGGGGATGAAAAAATTGGCTACTGTCTCATTTTTGACAGGTGGTAATCGATTACCACTCACTGGTAATCGATTACCACAGTGTAAATTTCGAAAATTCAGGTTTTTCTAGACTAAAAGAAAGGGGCTTAACTTGGTGTGTAGAACTCCAAATGGTGCGCGGTTTGAAACCACGCGTAGCTAATGTAAAGGACTAGAACATGGTAAGAGGTGGAAGTAATTTGATGAGTTTAAATGAGTTGAATAAAAAGAGAGATTAGTGATGTTAGTAAACTGAATGATTCCGCGAATGGCATTTACGATTATAGTGTTGTTTTAATTGATTACGGAAAAGGTTATTAGTTACTAAAAGGAATGTGTTAAAAGAAAAAAGTTGCCCGTAAGTTAATTAACTCAATTACTGTGATTGTAACTGCGCTTAATATCATAATCAATGTTAACAATACCGGTGTACAACGGGCTGTTACATTATAGGTACATAACTTATGTAAGTTAATAAGCAAAAAAATATTCAAATATATCTATTATGATATTTTTTTTTAAAAATTAAATTTTTTTTTGGGACCGGTCCGGCTCACCTGTTAACCGACCGAGTCACCGGTTTTCATGAAAACCGACCGGGTCGGACCGGGTCGCACCGGTTTTGACGCAGAACCGGTCCGTTTCTTGAACCGGACCGGTTATATGACCGATTTACCGGTTCCCGGGTCGACCCTACCGGGTCGGTCCGGGTTTTATAACACTGGTTTGGACCCATGAATCATGATCCTTGTTGATAGGTGCACGCAGCATTTTCATCTGTCTTGTCCTAATTCTAATATATAAATAACACCCTGTATTTTTGGAATTTCATTTTCTTCCATGTCTTGTTTCTTCTCTGCATCTCTTGGATCTTTTGCAGAGACCAACCCCAGAAGAAGAAGGAAAAAAAAATTAAATTTATAAATCAACCCTTTTTGTAAATCCCCGCCTTTATTTTTGGTAAAGTTTTGATTTTTATTTGTTTATGTGTTTTATCTTTATGGATCCTAATTGGGTTTGATCTTGCTATTTTTGATTGGGTGCTTGTGTTGTTGTTTTATTTATTTATTTATTTTTGTTCTGTAATTTCTTTTTGTAATTTAATTTTCCCTAGGAAAGTCATGAATTTTTCTGGTGATTGAATTTTGTTCAGGGTTTGAGTTTGGGGTTAGGTTTAGGGTTTGTTTTGAATTGGTGGGTGATTGGACGTTGATATGGGGTTAGGTATCATGTTTGATTTTTCTTGGGATTTAAATAAATCAGTGGTTCTTCATATAAATCAAATTAAAAATAACTATTACTTATGCAATTAAAAATGCCAAAAGTATGATATTTTTAATTCTTATATCTGATACTTATGTTTAATTTAATTTTATATAATTTATTATGTTATGATTTCAATAAACGACATTATACCAAAACGGTAAAAAATGAATTAAACATGATTGTAGATGTAGAACCGTGGGTTAACACAAAGCCAATTATTCTTTGGCTTGAAAAAATAAAATAAATTTTAACCTATTAATTTTTAAGGAGACAATTATACCTACTATCATTTTAACTTTACTACTATTATTACCTGCTTGGTTACCGTTGGATTAATTTGAAGGAATGATAGTTAAATTTTTTTTTTAACCGTTGATTTCAAATTGATCCAATAATAATCAATCAGGTAATAAGAGTAGTAAGACTATGATAATCATTTAATGATATAATAAGTAAAGGAATTTGTATTCTACCCGTATGTATGTCTGTTTATTAAGCACTAGTAGTGTTATTGATTAATTGTGAATAGTAAGTTCTTTATGAGGGAATTATGTACAAAGTATGCTGATTGCCTTGTAGCACCGATACTGACACGGGACACGTGACACGATACGACACGACACTCCAACACGTTAATTCTAAAAAATGCTAGATTTCGACACGTTAGGACACGTTTTGATATTAAATAATATTTTTAATTTATGTAGTATATATTATATTTAATATTCAATAATTTAACAAAAAAATGAATCTAAACCTATAATATTCATAAATTTTGCAAAGAAACATAACATATCCCAAATATTTATATTAAACTCAATAAAATGATAATCGTAATCGAACGAATCTAATAGTTGGAACTAAAAACTCAACGCAAATCAACATTTGAACCTTTTTTTGAATTTCTATAATGCGTGTTGGAGTGTCGGGGTGTCCGAGAGTGTCGGGAAGTGTCGGACACGACACGTCAGGATTTTTGAAGTGTCGGTGCTTCATAGATCAATTATATAATAAAGTTAACGAGTATTGCTTACAAAAATAAAAATAAAAATAAAAATTAACGAATATTTACATTATTTGAATTATATTTATTAAATTTTAAATTTGATAGAGATATCCTTTTAATTACATGCCAAGTTAAACATAATTTTCCCTCTTTATTTTAAATTTTGTTTTGATTTTTATCAGGCGCATAATTTCCCTCTTTATTTACAACTCTATTTTGAATTTAGCAACTACATCCAAAAATATTGCCAGTTCTCAAAATCAGTTAGTTATCATGTTTGGAAATAATACTTAGCAATTAATACTGTTACCAGATATCAAGATAACTTCAATGAAATGTTAGAGGTCCACCGTTATACATAACGATGAAGGTTTAGCCATAATCTCATGAAAATGATACAAAGTATTTTGTGAGGCATGAAATTATATATATTTCAAAATTTATAATTGAAATAAAAAAGTTATATAATTAAATAAAAATACTCGCACTATATAAATTATATTATATTATATAAATTATAATACAAACATAATATAAAATAATGTAATATGAATAAAATACTCACAATATTAAATAACATAATATAAATTTTTTGAAGGAATTTTATCATAAAAATAAGATCACTTCACTCAAGTCTTGTTATATATTATTAGATCTAAATATATAAATATCTCACGACATCGAATCACATGAATAGATTTAGCAAAAATGAATATAGTGAATATATTTGTCATTTCTTGATATCTCTTTTCTGATTTAAAATTGTGGTATAACATTGTGAAAAGTACTAGTAGTGTTATTGATTAATTGTGAAAAGTAAATTCTTTATGAGGGAATTATGTACAAAGTATGCATCAATCATATAATAAAATTAACGAGTATTGCTTACAATTAAAAAAAATATAACGAATATTTACATTATTTGAATTATATTTATTAAATTTTGAATTTGATAGAGATATCCTTTTAATTACATTCCAAGTTAAACATAATTTTCCCTGTTTATTTTAAATTTTGTTTTGATTTTTATCAGGCGCATAATTTCCCTCTTTATTTACAACTCTATATTGTCGTAATCGGAGCGTGTCCGTCAAGCAAATTTTTCAACAAACCGCGTACCCGTGTTTCAGAGCATATAGTAATTTATATTGAAGTCAATTGATTCAAAGATCCAAATAAGTAATGATTACAACAACGACACTTCTCTTCATTTCGTTGTTCATTGCCACCTATGTAGCACCGATACCGACATGGGACACATGACACGATACGACACGACACTCCGATTCGTTAATTCTAAAAAATGTTAGAATTCGACACGTTAGGACACGTTTTGATATTAAATAATATTTTTAATTTACATAGTGTAAATTATATTTAATACTCAATAATTTAACAAAAAAATGAATCTAAAATTATAATATTCATAAATTTTGCAAAGAAACATAAGATATCCCAAATATTTATATTAAACTCAATAAAATAGTATCGTAATCCAACGAATCTAACAGTTGGAACTAAAAACTCAACGCAACCTTTAAACCTTTTTTTGAATTTCTATAACGCGTGTTTTTCCCTAAGCCTTGCCCATTTAGGGTGTCTTGTGCCTCAAGGAACAACCACTTGGCTTCATGCTTTCCCTCTCTTTTATGCGCACAAGTAGATGGATTACACTTAGAAAAATCTGCCTAATTCCTTCATGTTTGACCGCCACCTCACCTTGATTATGCATAATTTGATTTAAGCCTCATTGCATGGTAGACACATGTGCATTTAGCATGTTTTTAGGCTGCATACTCATCCATTTAGGCGCACATGGGAGGGACCTTTGTGCAGATTTCTTGTGTCACCAAATTGCCTAACTTGTTGGCTTGGAGAACCCTCTTACACTTCCATCATTAGACTGCATTGTGCAGATTTTGTTGCAAGCTTTTGCAGCCATCATGAGTCAAATCCCCTCCTCCTTCCACATGCATCATGAGACTGCATTCCCATCATTTTTGTGCAGAGGGCAGCTCCATAAATCTGAATTCTTGGCTGCCACAAAGTCCTCTTGCTTGTGGACTTAATGAACCTCCCTCACCCCTCTCTTTGTGCGCATGGTTTGACTATTTATGCAGAAATTTTCTGCACAAGGACAGCCCTATTTGAGTGTGTGGACTGTCACAAATCTGCACCTCTTTTCCACCTCATCATTGCGCACCAAGGCTGCTTCTTTGCAGATTTTTGGGCTGCCATTTGATGGTTTACTTGTTGACTTAGCAAAACTCTCTCATGTGCTCATGACACTCCCTTTCCACACCTCTTTGTGCGCAAACCATGGCTGTTGGGCAGAGAAAAATTCTGACTTTGGACAGCCCTCAAAGCTGAACAAATCTTCCCTCTTTCCTTGCATGTAAGTAGAGTAACTTAGAAGCCAACACCTTGCTTGATTCAGCCTTAGATTCAGCCCCATCCTCTCTAAGAAATCTGAATATTTCATGATAGTTAATCATAACATTTTTCCCTCACTCTCACTATATATGTGCGCATGGAGAGGGGGCTGCCTTCATGTGCAAGTGCAGCCAACCCTTCTCCAACTTCTCTTCTCCTCACTCCCTCACTCCCTCACTCCCTAAACCGAACCTCAAGCCTCCTTGGAGCTAGAAGACTTTGCTTAGACAACTCACACTCCCTCTTTGTCCAGCCTTGTCTTCAACCTTGAAGCTGTCCAAGCTTGCTCATCATCACCTTGCTTGCGCATAGGACCTCCTAGGAAGAGAGGACTTGTTGTGAAGTAGAGCTAGAAGGGTGTAGTGAAGTGTGTGCTACAAGAGGTAGGCCTTGAACCTTGAATTCTTTCTTAGTGTAGCCATGTGTGAGTGCTTGAATGTCTTCTTGTAATTGTGTTACTTTGGATCCTTGGTTGAGCATGATAAAAGTATTAGAATGGAGTCACTCCATGATGAATTGTATGCATAAAAATCTTATGGTTATGTTTGAGCTTAGGCCACAAATTCTTGTATGATTAAGCCACTGTTTTAAAGAGTAATGTGCCACTGTTTCCTTATGTATGTGCCACTGTTTTGGTAGATAATATGCCACTGTTTCGGTCCCTCAAAATCACATTAAAATGCCACTGTTTTGAAGATGTATGCCACTGTTTCGGTTCATCAATATCACCATTATATGTCACTGTTTTATGTACACAAATGCCACTGTTTTATGTACACAAATGCCACTGTTTTATGTACATAAATGCCACTGTTTCTGCACATTTTAAGCCACTGTTTCTGCACATTTTAAGCCACTGTTTCTGCACATTACATGCCACTGTTGCTGCACATGTATGTCACTGTTTTAGTGCCCTTAAGCCACTGTTTTCATGCATGTAATACCACTGTTTTTACTCATAAAATGCCACTGTTTCCATGCTTAAAATGCCACTGTTTTAGCCATGTAATGCCACTGTTTCCATGCTTAAAATGCCACTGTTTTAGCCATGTAATGCCACTGTTTCCATGCTTAAAATGCCACTGTTTTATACATAAAAATGCCACTGTTTTACTCCTCAAAGGCCACTGTTTGTATGCATAAAATGCCACTGTTTAATCCATAATATGCCACTGTTTCTGTTTTAAAAATGCCACTGTTTCTGTTTTAAAAGCGCCACTGTTTCTGTTTTGAAAACGTTTAAAACGTCACTGTTTTGGCTGCTGTAAACACTGCTGTATGCTCACTGTTTTGCTGCTGTATGTCCACTGTTTTGGCTGCTGTAAACACTGCTGTATGCTCACTGTTTTGCTGCTGTATGTCCACTGTTTTGGCTGCTGTAAACACTGCTGTATGCTCACTGTTTTGCTGCTGTATACTCACTGTTTTGGCTGCTGTAAGCCACTGCTGTATGCTTTCTGTTCTACTGTAAATAGCCACTGTAAATGATTAGTTTTAATTGATTTAGGTGCGCTTAAGAAGTGAGAATATTTCGCTGCCGTTGGTAATATTTAAGGAAAGCTAAGGTAAGTGTCAGGCGATGATGCCTAATGTAACTATTGACTACTGGTATAGAATTGTAACATGATGCTCCATATGCCGTAAAAATATTGTGTTCCATTATAATGAAAGGAAACTGCCAAAAATGTGCCGTGAAGGCTATATGACTATGAGGTAAAGACGTTATGTGGCAGCATAACACATATGGAAGGTATATAAGCATGCATTTTACATTATACCGCATTTTTACGCTTTGTGTGTGAAAGCATAGCATGACATGCATGAATCAAAATCATATAGGCCTTGTTTTAGAATAGTTATGTACAGGACCATGTGTTTGAGCAAGCATCATATAGGCATCCCCAAGGTACCGGGGTATGGGACACTTGGCATCAGTCCGCATAGGCCCTCAGATGGAATCCACATGGAGCTCAGGTGCCAAGGGTATATTTGATTCCACTGGGAAGTGCGCGCACGACGGTGCTAAAAGCGCAAAGGAAAGGCGTTATATACGCAATATATGAATATGATAAAAAGGAAAAGGAACAAGGATATGTTGAAGTGACTGTTTATGATTTTGTGCCTAGTTAATATTGTTATATTACTGGTTTTATTGCCACACTACTGGGATTATTCTCACCCCTTCGGGGCTGCTATTTTTCCAAAATGGCAGGAGGACGCAAGAGCATTTGAAGGAGTATTATTTTGCTGTTGATTGCTGATGCGTGGATTAGCAGTGTTGCTGTTTGTTTAAATGGATAACTGTAATGATGAATGTTTTGGAACTATCTTGGATGACTGTAGTCTTTATCATGATTGTGTTAACATTGAACTTTTGTGAACAATGACTATTTTGGAAAACCTTTATGAAAAGAATGAAGAGTTGAAAATTTTTATACGGATTTGTATGCTGCTTTGTTAACTCATGTGACGTAACGACTCTAATTCCGCTTAGCAAACGACTCTCTTGGATGCATACAAGGGAGGGCGTTACACTAATTGGTATCAGAGCAGTTTGGTCCATGGAATTGCTTGTGTTTGATTGAATTAACTGCTGTTTGTGTTTATCTGCTGATTGACTGTTTAAATGTGCTATAGTTAAGTATATATTAGCTAGGGTAGTTAGGTTGTTAGGACTGTTCTGTGATAAGACGCGGATGCATAGCTAACTTGTCCGAATTGAACTCGAGTACCTACTTGAGACTGCTGCCATGAATAACTTGCGGTGAGCCTGATCAACTCATTTCCTGGTATTGTGAGTGCAGAATCATGGCGGGTGGTCGCGGTTCAACTCGGGGAAGGACTGGCGATGCAGAAGAGGATCTTATCACCACCATTGGAGGACTGGCCACGTTCATCCAGAACATGAGCCAAGAATGGCGCGATCATAGGCAACAGAATCAGAACCAACCCCCACTGCATGAAAATGCAGAAGAAATTGCCCGTCGGAGGTTGAAAGACTTCCGCAACTTCCAACCACCCACCTTTGAGGGTGAGGACAACCCCGAGGCTGCAGCAAAGTGGCTGCAGATGATTGAGCATATCTTCGAACGCATGGCATGCCCAGAAGCGCAGAAGACTGACTACGCGTCGTACCAGCTGATGGGAGAAGCATTAACATGGTGGACTGGTGCGAGGGCTCTGCTGAGAGCTCAGAACGTGGAACTAACATGGGCCGTGTTCAGACAAGTGTTTTTGGACAAGTATTTTCCTAAGGCAATGCGAAGGATGAAGCACACTGAACTGCTGTCGCTCAGGCAGGGTAACATGACGGTGAATGAGTATATCGCAAAGTTCGGGCAGCTGATCGAGTACGCCAACTTCGATCGGAACATTTACGATGAAGAATGGCAGGTAGAGAAGTTCGAGAGCGGATTACATCCGGAAATTCGCAAGCTCATTCTGACGACGGCTAATCGTACACTTCCGGAACTCATCAACCAGAGTCGTCAGGCCGAAGGAATTATTAATGAGGCCAAGAACTTGAACAAGCCACCAACACAATTCCACGGAGGAAATCGAGCAGGCAGATTCTTCAGGACGGCACCTGGTAGGGGTCGAGGCAGAGGTACGCCGTTGCAGGCGCGGCCTGGAAATTTTAAGAGGAACTTTACGGTGGGCCAAGCGTCGACAGGACGTCAGGGTGCGACTGCTTGTGCTACGTGTGGAAAGAATCACTTTGGAGTCTGTCGCAAGAACAACAATGCATGCTTCAGTTGTGGCCAGCAAGGTCATTTCGCTTACAAGTGCCCCCAGAACGCTGACCAACAGCCTCCGCAAGCTCGAGTGTTCACCTTGGATGCAAATGAAGCGCAGAAGTTTCCCAACCTGATCAAAGGTAATGTCACTCTGAATGGTCACCCAATTTCTGTTATCTTTGATTCTGGAGCGTCTGGCTCTTTTATGGCAAAGCATACTGCCTTGAGAATAGGCATCACCCCAACCCCGTTACCTTATGAGTTACACATCAGCACACCTACGGGAGGATCGTGCACAGCCTCAGAGATCTGCAGAGGTGTTACCTTGCAGTATGAAGGGAACACATATACTGTTAACTTGGTGGTCCTGCCGGTATTCAACTTCGATGTGATTATCGGTATGGACTGGTTGACGGAAAACGGGATAACTTTGGATTGTCGAGCGGGGAAAGTCATTGTTCCTGCGAAAGATGGTAATTTTCAACCTTTCTCTCTCATTTCCTTATTGCAAGTTAGAAAAGAGCTCCGCAAGGGAGCAGGAGGGTATCTTTTGTCGATCGAGGCTGAGACCTCGATTGACAATCAAATTCAGAATGTACCGGTAGTTAGAGAATTCGAGGAGGTATTCCCGGACGAAATACCTCGATTGCCTCCTCATAGGGAAATAGAGTTTTCGATCGAACTTGTTCCTGGAGTCGGACCAATCTCTATTGCCCCATATCGCATGGCACCTTTGGAACTGCGCGAGTTGAAGAAGCAGATAGAAGAGCTTTTGGCAAAGGAGTTTATCCGACCGAGTACTTCTCCATGGGGTGCTCCAGCTATCTTGATTAAGAAGAAAGATGGAAGCTTACGTCTGTGTGTAGACTACCGCCAGCTGAACAAAGTCACGGTGAAGAATAAGTATCCGCTACCGAGGATCGACGATTTGATGGACCAGCTGAGAGGAGCCAGAGTCTTTTCCAAGATCGACTTACGATCGGGATACCATCAGATCCGGGTCAAACCGGAGGATATTCCGAAAACCGCTTTTAGGACTCGTTATGGGCACTATGAATATCAGGTGATCCCATTCGGACTTACGAATGCTCCAGCGGTATTCATGGACTACATGAACCGCATCTTCCGCCCGTTTCTTGATCAGTTCGTAATTGTGTTTATCGACGACATCCTGATTTACTCGGCTAATGAAGAGCTGCACGCTAAACATCTGCGGATTGTCTTGCAAGTCTTGAAGGAGAAGCAGTTGTACGCAAAATGGTCGAAGTGCGAGTTTTGGCTTAAAGAGGTCCAGTTTCTGGGCCATGTCATTTCATCAGAAGGTATCGCGGTGGATCCCAGCAAAGTTGAAGCTGTCATGAATTGGGAACGACCCAAGACTGTCACCGAAGTACGAAGTTTCTTAGGTCTGGCTGGATATTATCGAAGGTTCATCCAGAATTTCTCTCAGATAGTGCAACCTCTTACTCGTCTCACTCGGAAGGATAAGCCTTTTGAGTGGACTGAAGCCTGCGAAGAATGTTTCCTGGAGCTAAAGAGCAGATTGACGAGTGCTCCCGTACTCACGATTCCGGATCCTACTCGAAAGTTCGAAGTTTACTGCGATGCGTCACTGAAAGGACTTGGATGCGTGTTGATGCAGGACCGTATGGCAGTAGCTTACGCGTCTCGACAACTGAAGCCTCACGAAGAAAATTATCCTACGCACGACTTGGAGTTAGCAGCTATAGTGTTCGCACTGAAAATCTGGAGGCACCACTTGTATGGTTCGCAGTTTGATGTGTTCAGCGATCATAAGAGTTTAAAGTACTTGTTCGACCAGAAGGAGCTGAATATGCGGCAACGTCGGTGGATGGAATTTCTGAAGGACTACGATTTTGAACTTAAATACCACCCAGGAAAGGCAAACGTGGTAGCCGACGCCCTGAGCAGGAAGACTCTACACACTGCAACTCTGATGATAGAAGAATTGAAGTTGTTTGAGGCCTTTCGAGACTTGAACTTATCGGTAGACGAGAGAGGGAACAGCATAAGATTAGGAAACATAAAGGTGGAGAATGAACTAATCAGTAGAATTAAGAAGGCTCAGAAGGATGAAGAGTTAGTCCGCGAGTTGGTTGGTAACCAAGAGGTTGTAAAGGATGAGAATGATGTTTGGAGATTTCAAGGACGGCTGGTTGTGCCGAATGATGAGTTGAAACAAGAAGTTTTGCAGGAGGCTCACAAGGGTAAGTACGCAGTTCATCCTGGATCCACGAAGATGTACCATGATTTGAAGACCTCGTTTTGGTGGCCGGGTATGAAGCGTGATATTGCGGAGTATGTATCTCGGTGCTTAACTTGTCAGAAGGTGAAGTACGAACATCAGAAACCGTCGGGACTCCTTCAACCTTTGGAGATTCCCGAATGGAAGTGGGATAGTATTTCGATGGATTTTGTAGTTGGACTTCCTCGGACGCGAGAAGGATATGATTCTATCTGGGTGATTGTCGATCGTTTAACGAAGTCAGCTCATTTCTTGCGTGTTAGAACCACTTATGATACAGAAAGGCTTGCTAGAATCTATCTGCAGGAGATTGTGAAGCTGCACGGAGTTCCTACAAGTATTGTCAGTGATCGTGATCCCAAGTTTACATCTAAGTTTTGGGAATCCTTTCTAAGAGCTTTAGGGACCCAACTGAGGTTGAGTACTGCTTATCATCCGCAGACCGATGGACAGACGGAACGCACCATTCAAGCCTTAGAGGACATGTTGCGAGCATGTGTTTTGGAGTTAGGAGGCAGCTGGGATAGTTATCTTTCTTTGATTGAGTTCGCTTACAACAACAGTTACCACTCCAGCATTCAGATGGCACCGTACGAAGCTTTGTATGGGAGAAAATGCAGATCCCCTTTATGTTGGACGGAAGTGGGTGAGCGAAGTATGTTAGGACCCGATCTAATTCAAGAAACATCCGAACAAGTAAAGAAGATTCGGGAGAATATGCAGAGGGCTCAGGCCAGACAGAAGAGTTATTACGACAAGCGTCATAAGCCTCTATCTTTCGAAGTCGGAGACCATGTATTTTTGAGAATCACTCCTACATCGGGACTCGGAAGGAGAATGGGAGTAAAGAAGTTAAGTCCACGGTACTTAGGACCGTATCTGATTATGGACCGGATTGGAGAGTCTGCATACCGGTTGGCCTTACCACCCAATCTGTCAGGAATTCACAATGTATTTCATGTGTCGCAACTACGGAGGTATCTCTCTGATCCATCTCACGTGTTACATCCAGAAGAAGTGGAACTAAAGGAAGATCTGACGTATCAAGTGCAACCATCCCAAATTCTTGAAAGATCCGTCAAACGACTCCGTTCTAAAGAGATTCCGTTGGTGAAAGTATTGTGGAACAACAGATCGGCAGCTGAAGCCACTTGGGAGCGCGAGGAAGACGTTCAGAAACGCTATCCAGAACTGTTTAGCCCTTAAGTAAGTTTATTTTGCGGACAAAATTCCTTTTTGGTGGGGAGAGTGTAACATCCCGTATAATTAGTAAAATACCTAAGTACTATATGCTATATGTACATGTGTGGAAATTCGGATGTATGGTTATGTGTTATGTGTTATGGCTTGTGAATTGTTTGATTTTTATTCCTTGGATAAGACTAAGGTAGTCAATTAAATTAAATCATAGGAAGTTACATATGGAGGCATGTGAATTTGATCTTATGAGTAATGTGAGTATGTGCTAGAAGGCATTAGTGTTTGGATGTGGGCTTGAGTGTGTATAGACTTGTTGCTTTTGGACTTGGGTGTTTGGATCCTTTGTGTGTGTGTGGCCAATGGCCCAAGGATGACTCTTGGATCAAGCCAATTCAGCCCAAAATTGTAACCATTCTTATTTTCCCTTAGCCTTGCCCATTTAGGGTGTCTTGTGCCTCAAGGAACAACCACTTGGCTTCATGTTTTCCCTCTCTTTTATGCGCACAAGTAGATGGATTACACTTAGAAAAATCTGCCTAATTCCTTCATGTTTGACCGCCACCTCACCTTGATTATGCATAATTTGATTTAAGCCTCATTGCATGGTAGACACATGTGCATTTAGCATGTTTTTAGGCTGCATACTCATCCATTTAGGCGCACATGGGAGGGACCTTTGTGCAGATTTCTTGTGTCACCAAATTGCCTAACTTGTTGGCTTGGAGAACCCTCTTACACTTCCATCATTAGACTGCATTGTGCAGATTTTGTTGCAAGCTTTTGCAGCCATCATGAGTCAAATCCCCTCCTCCTTCCACATGCATCATGAGACTGCATTCCCATCATTTTTGTGCAGAGGGCAGCTCCATAAATCTGAATTCTTGGCTGCCACAAAGTCCTCTTGCTTGTGGACTTAATGAACCTCCCTCACCCCTCTCTTTGTGCGCATGGTTTGACTATTTATGCAGAAATTTTCTGCACAAGGACAGCCCTATTTGAGTGTGTGGACTGTCACAAATCTGCACCTCTTTTCCCACCTCATCATTGCGCACCAAGGCTGCTTCTTTGCAGATTTTTGGGCTGCCATTTGATTGCTTACTTGTTGACTTAGCAAAACTCTCTCATGTGCTCATGACACTCCCTTTCCACACCTCTTTGTGCGCAAACCATGGCTGTTGGGCAGAGAAAAATTCTGACTTTGGACAGCCCTCAAAGCTGAACAAATCTTCCCTCTTTCCTTGCATGTAAGTAGAGTAACTTAGAAGCCAACACCTTGCTTGATTCAGCCTTAGATTCAGCCCCATCCTCTCTAAGAAATCTGAATATTTCATGATAGTTAATCATAACATTTTTCCCTCACTCTCACTATATATGTGCGCATGGAGAGGGGGCTGCCTTCATGTGCAAGTGCAGCCAACCCTTCTCCAACTTCTCTTCTCCTCACTCCCTCACTCCCTCACTCCCTAAACCGAACCTCAAGCCTCCTTGGAGCTAGAAGACTTTGCTTAGACAACTCACACTCCCTCTTTGTCCAGCCTTGTCTTCAACCTTGAAGCTGTCCAAGCTTGCTCATCATCACCTTGCTTGCGCATAGGACCTCCTAGGAAGAGAGGACTTGTTGTGAAGTAGAGCTAGAAGGGTGTAGTGAAGTGTGTGCTACAAGAGGTAGGCCTTGAACCTTGAATTCTTTCTTAGTGTAGCCATGTGTGAGTGCTTGAATGTCTTCTTGTAATTGTGTTACTTTGGATCCTTGGTTGAGCATGATAAAAGTATTAGAATGGAGTCACTCCATGATGAATTGTATGCATAAAAATCTTATGGTTATGTTTGAGCTTAGGCCACAAATTCTTGTATGATTAAGCCACTGTTTTAAAGAGTAATGTGCCACTGTTTCCTTATGTATGTGCCACTGTTTTGGTAGATAATATGCCACTGTTTCGGTCCCTCAAAATCACATTAAAATGCCACTGTTTTGAAGATGTATGCCACTGTTTCGGTTCATCAATATCACCATTATATGTCACTGTTTTATGTACACAAATGCCACTGTTTTATGTACACAAATGCCACTGTTTTATGTACATAAATGCCACTGTTTCTGCACATTTTAAGCCACTGTTTCTGCACATTTTAAGCCACTGTTTCTGCACATTACATGCCACTGTTGCTGCACATGTATGTCACGGTTTTAGTGCCCTTAAGCCACTGTTTTCATGCATGTAATACCACTGTTTTTACTCATAAAATGCCACTGTTTCCATGCTTAAAATGCCACTGTTTTAGCCATGTAATGCCACTGTTTCCATGCTTAAAATGCCACTGTTTTAGCCATGAATGCCACTGTTTCCACTTAAAATGTTTTTATACATAAAAATGCCACTGTTTTACTCCT
>JAVKPL010006058.1:0-25072 GCA_032173675.1 Gastrolobium villosum | reverse complement strand
TGTCAAAGACATACCACTAGTCCTCACCTATACTCAATTGTTCTAGCTCCCATACATTTAGGAAAGACTACCAACATCACCATACCAATATCAACTCAATTCAATCATTTACATATACCAGCACACCTTCCTTTATTTCTATTCGGTACAATACATGTTTACATTTCACATTTTCATCAATTACCACCAATTTCACTAAGTTACAACAATCCAATAGCACCATAAATTTTTATTGCATAAATCATCATTATACAATCATACTACCACATTATACAACAATTCATAACACCATTAACTCACTAAGTCCTCGATTGCAGTATCACAATTTATTCTCACTAAGTCCTCAATTACATCAAATTTACTCACTAACATATCCATCCGTGGGCAGTCAACACTGCACCCACCACCTTAGCCTAAGGACTGGCATTGGTGCTCCAGGGTTGTCACGAAGGCATCTTATACTGACCACACATTGAACACAAAGGAATGGGTTGATCAGGCCCAAACTAAGGAATCACATGTGCAGCAGTCAATAAGAGTCTACGTACAACTATACAGCACTCACCTCAATTACACACTCATCAGAGTTCCCTAAAGAAACTGCTCTGATACCATAAAATGTAACAGCCCGTTACGTACCGGTACTGTTAACATTGATTATGATATTAAGCGCAGTTACAATCACAGTAATTGGGTTAATTAAATTACGGGTAAACTTTTTCTTTTTATCATATTCCTTTTTATAACCATTACCTTTTCCGTAATCAATTAAAACAACACCATAATTGTAAATGCAATACGCGGAAGCAAACAGTCTACTAACATCACTAATCATTCTTTTTATTCAACTCATTTAAACTCATCAACTTATTTTCATTTCTTACCATTTTCTAGCCCTTTACATAAGCTACGCGTGGTTTCAAACCACGAATCATTTGGAGTTCTACCCAACAAGTTATGCCCCTTTCTTTAAGTCAAGAAAAACCTGAATTTTCAAAAATTGCACTGTGGTAATCGATTACCAGTGGGTGGTAATCGATTACCACCTGTCAAAAATGAGGCAGTAGCCAAATTTTGACCTCCTCTGTTCTGGTAATCGATTACCAACTTTGGGTAATCGATTACCTCACATGGTAATCGATTACCAAGCCTCAGTAATCGATTACCAGTGAAGACAGTAGCCAATTTTCGTCCCCTGTTGCATGGTAATCGATTACCATGCTTGGGTAATCGATTACTATGCAGTAAAAGTGACAGATTACAGCATTTTAAGCCCAAGAAGGGTTGTGTAATCCATCCCTAACCTCTTAGTACTCCACACAACACTTAAACATACTATAATTTAGGCTCTAGGCCCTTCAAACATACATTTTCATTCAATTATGTATCATATACAAATTCCTTAACATAATGGCCATTTTACATCAAATATGGTCCATTTTACAACATATTCACCAAGGCTTCAATTACAATGAATGTGGCAATGGACAAGTCCCATGCTCACTCAAATATACAATATATACTAAAGTCCTACATATACATCAAATTGAAGGATCTAACATGTATTCATGAGCGTACTAAGCATGGCATTTTCAACATGCATAGATTCATGACCTAAGTCTAAAGCATACATCATATGCAAGATGTGTCCCTATCCAATGCTCATCACATGGTGCCTCCAACATGCACCTCATGCTCCACTCTTCCAGGCTCAACCTAACCTGAAATGATGCCCCACAACACGGGGTGAGATATATAAATATATCTCAGTAAACCAAGGGCCCTGGAGGTTTCTCCACCCCATGGCTCACTCAATGTGCAAATATAACATCATACAATATGCAAGCAATGCAATATCACCCACCAACTGGAGACAACCCGAGAACATCCACTCATGGATTCATGTTCAAGGACTCCATCATATAACTCCCGAGACAGTCCTGGCGCCTCTCCCATGGTTGAGAAGACTCCATGGCAATACCCAACCGGAACTCCTCATGAGCCCTATCCGGCGGACGTCCCCCGTTTGGATCATCCTGGCGCCGCTCCCAGAGTCGACTCCATGGCACATTCCAACTGGCATTCCGTCACGAAATGACCCAGCGGATGTCCAAACTCCACACACGTCAACTGGCCAGTGACCAAACAATTTTCACAAAATCAAGCAATATGCATACAAGCACACAATCACACAATGTCATAACCACATAATCCAACCACAACCATCCACTAGGTGTGGTGGAGCACACAAGGGCTAAACCCCAGTTCCAATGGTTACCTCAATACCGAGCCCATGCTCCAAACGTAAGCTCCAAGCTTACCCGCTTCCAAAGCGTCCAACAGAGGCAACCTAGATAATCCACAACATGATTATCAATCCATTTCCAATCAAACATTAAATCTCAAATACTCATTCATTTTACTTCAATCTCTTTTATAGATCAAATTACCCATTATATCATGAATCACACATTATTTCTTCTCATTCCACTATATCACACTATACCATCATCCATTTAAACATCATATTTATATCATTTTCCATCAAATTCACAACCTTTACATCATTTTTCCTCCAAACCCCTCTATGGTTCGAATTCCTCAAAGGTTGATTCTACAAGGTTCTCACTTCCATTTTAACACACACTCTAATCATATCATCATATTATCAACCTATACCAATGGTTCATCATTCAATTATTAAATTTCATCACTTACCCATTTTCATGAAATTTCCACAAATTTTTCCTAAGTTAAAAACCTAACTTTTTCACCAAAATTTATCATAGCATTTCTAGCTTTCATGCATCATTCTAAGGCATTTTCATCTAATAGCATTTTTCCATTTGAGCTCTCTATCATCACACATCTAGAATCAAAGGTTTGAACATAAATTTCTAGATCTATGAAATCAACCATCAAAATACCACAAATATACTCACAATGTGTTGTATGATCACCACCAAGGCTTCACTAAACCATTAGAAGATCAAAACTCCAAGAAAACTCCAAAACCCAACATGGTTCGGATCTGTACAGTCCAAAAACGCAGCAATGGAGGTGGTTTCATGGCTTCTAAGTGTTACCAATGGATCTAGAAGGTTGTTTACAATAGATTTCAACACCAAAATCAAGTGATTTGGTGGAGAAATGAAGAAATGGCTCAAAGGAGAAGAAATGGGTTCTTGTCTTCAATGGGGGAGGAAGGCACGGGAGAAAGAAGAAAAAGAAAGAAGAAAAGGAGGAGGGAGGCGTGGGGGTCAAGTGGGTTTTGGCCCCGCGGGTCCCACACGCGATCTAACTTTCATCCCGATAAAAATTCTGATCATAAATTCCTAATCTACATATTTTTCCAGTCCATGACATATTTTTCTTTCCTCAAAATATTGATAAAAATTTCACACTTATCGGTACACTCATAACACAGTATTTAACACTTAAAAATCACTATTCATCAATTTTTCCCAAATTTGCCTATTCACTCAATTTTCCGTCCTGATTCCATTTTCAGCCTTATTTTTGTCATATTAAATCTCTAATTCCATTTTTCATGCCTCGGTTCACGTTTTTGGCAAATTACCATTTTGCCCTTTTTGCCCATTTTGGCCCTAATTCTCGGATTTTCACTAATCCTTCCCTTTTAAACCCACATTTTTTCACATAAATTCACATTTAATTTTCCGAGGTGTTATACCCCCCACTTTCTGTCAAGTGGAATTTCTCTATTCGCACAGGTAGGTGGGCCTGTGCATTATCCACCCTTCAAGCCCAATGGACTCTCGTGTGAGGGGGCGTGTTAGAGAATAATATAAACCATTAAAAAACCCTCACCCACCAACTTAAGCTTTTGGGTTGAATTAGTTCTGTGCATATGATTTGAAGGAAACGAAAAAGTTGGGTTTTTCTTTAATTTCTTTTTTCATAATTTTTTTTTAATTTCGTTTTAAATAAAAATGGTCAAAACGGTAAAAACATAAGTTTTTATCGCTTTTACGTTTTAAAACGCGGCATTTTTAAAAATGGTCAAAATAATAAAACGCAGCATTTTTATCAATTTTTACGAAGGACCGTTTTTACTTGCGTTTTAACACATACCATTTTTTTCTTCCTCTAATAATAATAATAATAATAGGGAAGGTGAAACTGAAAGCTATACTGCTATAGAGTTAACTATTGTGCCCTATTTTCCCTTCGGAAATGTAAGAAACTTTTCTTCTACTGTATATACTCTTAACTTTCTTTTTCTTTTTCTTTTTTTGTTTCTTTTATTTTACGGCTTTAATGTTTCTATCGTAAACGTAGATAAATTATTTACATTTATTCCCAAAATGACGTTGTTTTATGTTAAAAAATTATATTAAAAAAGACTATTATAACCCAAAACAAAATATAATTGCAAAAATATTTCAATTTCCACCTCAAAATAACGTCGTTTTGGTCTCAATGTAGATAAGCTATCTAATAGAAAAAGCAAACCCTTATTTTATTCACTACAATGGTTTATTTTTTTAGAAAAATTCATCAATATTCCTTTGATATGTTTCATATTCATCTATATTCGTGTGTTTTTTTATCACATACGTATTTGTGCTTAATAAAAAAAAACTCCAGGATATATGTGATACAAAAATACCCTTTTACATATATATATATATATATAGGGACATGATCCATTTATAAATTTTTTGAATTTTTTTACAAATTACACTATATTTTTGCGGAGAACATAATGTAATTTGTAAACAAAAAAGTTTGGAAATATAACCTGCAATATATATATATATATATATATATATATATATATATATATATATGATGAAAGTACACATGGACCTAAGTGATTTCAAAAGTAACCACAGGGCATTGATGATTTTTTTTTTCTTATTTCTCTCCGTGTCGGTCTCACTCCTGAAACTCGTTTAGCTGGTGATTGGTGAAGCTTCCTCATGACATTGCTTTCTCACTCTGAGTAACTCTTCCTCTGCTTTTTCCATGGTCCAAGGTCATGGTCATTGATTTGTTTCCAGACAATTGTTTTGTTTTGCTTTGTTTTTGGGCTTTGAAAGAAGAACAAGCCAAGGCCCAAGAAAAAGCCCATTACGTGGTAAGTAGCCCATTGAATAAAAATTGATTAAAAAAAAAACACCATAATTGAAAGTTGAAACGCGTGCGAATTGAGCTCCTAGTGAGTAGTAACTACATATATTTTTCTACTTTCTTCGCTTCATCACACATCGCATTCTTTCTTTTAACACTCGCTCGCGCGAACGCTCTTTTTGGCCTGATCAACAGAAGAATCTCGAAGTTCATCCATGGATCCAGGAAAGGCAGAGAAAAACCCGAAGGCCGAGAAGAAGATCTCGAAGGAAGGTGGCAGCGACAAGAAGAAGAAGAGCGTTGAAAGTTACAATGATTACATCTTGGAGGTGCTGAAGCAGGTTCACCCTGACATGGACATTTCCCCCGAGGCCATGGGGATCATGAACAGCTTCATCAACGATATCTTGGAGAAGTTCGCTCAGGAGGCATCGCGTTTCGCTCGCTACAAAAAGAAGCCAACCATGACATCGAGGGAGATCCATACGGCGGTGCCATTGTTGCTTCCCGGTAAATTGGCTAAACACGCCGTTTATGAGGGAACCAAGGCCGTTAACGAATACACAGGCTCTTATGTTACGAATTTGATGGATGATTTATTACATTTATGAGATCTAGGTTTTGTGTGAATTTTAGGATGTAGATATGTTGAGCTAATCTTTTTTCGAGGTCCAAACTTTTTTTATTTTTCATTTTTTTACTGTGAAATATGTTGTCGGTCTGTGGGTGTGTGTTTTTTATTTTTTATTTTTTTCAATGTGGTTTGGGGTCGATTCCAGGTTTTGGGTGGGGAAGATCAATGTTGTGTGCAAATTTTTCAGTGCATGTTCTTCTTGAGGTTTTCGCTTTCCTTGTAGATTTTTTTTTGGAGGTTACAAGGAATTGAGCACAACACCCTATACTACACACACCCCACACCATTTGGCTAACCCTAGTGGTTTATTGCAGATTACTTATATGTAGTAACTGCACAAAAAACGAACCCTTATTATCAAGAATCTTAATATTATAATTATAACAAAATCCTTTTAATATTATAATTGATTATTAATATTTCTAATATTTAAATGTTATATGGGATAGGATATTGTGACAACCAAATAATGTTACTACCAATGTTACGGCCACATCTTAACCGTTGATTTCCGCCAATCAACGGTTATCATTTTTCAAATCAAACTTATTAAATAATTACTAATTCGCAATAAATGATAACCGTTGATCGGCGGAAATCAAGGGTTAAGATGTGGTCGTAACATTGGTAGTAACATTATTTGATTGTAAAAATATCCTATCCCAAGTTATATGGCCTAATTAATTACTGATATATTTAATCTCAAATATCATTGATTTGATTTGGTATATGATTGATGTAAGATTATGAGTTATGAAATATATATAGGGAAAAGTATTTATCCTTTTAAATGACACAACTTATATCCTTTCACTCTCACAAAGAGGTGGGACCCACATATTTTTTTTTGTCAACTCTCTCTCCTCTTTTATCTATCTCTCTCTTAAAATGACATAATTTTACCTCCTTTAAAATGACACACACTTTACCCATATATATAGGATCCATTGATACCGGTGTCAAACTTTGAAATTTGACATCAAATCCTAATCGTTGATTTCCGCCAATCAACGGTTATCATTTATTGGCAATTAATGATTAATTAATAAGTGTAATTCCGAATAAATTATAACCGTTGATTGTTGGGATAAATTTTAAATGTCCGTTTTTGTAACGCCCTCCCTTGTATGCATTAAAAGTATTTGCTAATCGGAGTTATGTCGTTAAAAGTAATGAGTCAGTTAACAAAAATTCTTAATCAAGATACAAATCCGTAAGACGTTTCAAGTTTCTTATAACTTCTGTTTGGACGATAAAAAATATTTCAAGTGATTTAGAAAGAGCACGTTGGGGGCTTCGCGTGCATATAAAATAATAGTAAATCGGAGTTCGTTTGCTCATAAAAACACCACCCGTAAGGTGCACCGTAAAAATTTCAGCACATAAGTCTTTCGAAAATTCCTTTCACAAACGTTTTCCAAAATAGCCGCTGTTCATAAAAGTTCAAGATAAAATAAAGATGATAAAGTCTACAGTCATCCAAGAGTACCAAAATATTAAACATTACAGTCATCCAATCAATCAAACAGCAACAGTGATAATCCATGCATCAGCAAGCAACAGCAAAACATCACTCCTTCAAATGCTTTTACGTCCTCCTGCCATTTTGGAAAAATAGCAGCCCCGAAGGGGTGAGAATAATTCCCAGTAGTGTGGCAACAAAACCAGTAATATAACAGTATTAACTAGGCACCAAATCATAAACAGTCACTTCAACATATCCTTGTTCCTTTTCCTTTTTCCTTTTCATCATATTCATATATATAGCGCATATAACGCCTTTCCTTTTCATCATATTCATATATTGCGTATATAACGCCTTTCCTTTGCGCTTTTAGCACCGTCGTGCGCGCACTTCACAGTGGAATCAAATATCCCTTGGCACCTGAGCTCCATGTGGATTCCAACTGTGGGCCTATGCGGACTGATGCCAAGTGTCCCATACCCCGGTACCTTGGGGATGCCTATATGATGCTTGCTCAAACACATGGTCCTGTACATAACTATTCTAAAACAAGGCCTACATGATCTTGATACATGCATGTCATGCTATGCTCTCACACACAAAGAGTAAAAATGCGGTATGATGTAAGATGCATGCTTATATACCTTTCATATAGCCATCACGGCACATATACTTTTCATATGCGTTATGCTGCCACATAACGTCTTTACCTCATAATCATATAGCCATCACGGCACATTTTGGCAGTTTCCCTTCATCATAATGGAACATAACACTTTTACGGAATATGGAGCATCATGTCACAATTTTATACCAGTAGTCAATAGTCACATTAGGCAATATCGCCTGACACTTACCTTGCGTGTCTTAAACAATACCAAACCGCAGCGAAGTATCTCACTTCTTATGCACACCTAAATCAATTACAACCAATCATTTACAGCGGCGATTTACAGCAGAAACAGTGAGCATACAGCAGCGTTTTACAGTGGAAAACAGTGAGCATACAGCAGTGTTTTACAGCAGAGAAACAGTGAGCATACAGCAGTGTTTTACAGCTACAACCGTGCAGTGTTTTACAGCAGAAAACAGTGACGTTTGTTCTTAAAACAGTGAGCAGAAACAGTGACTTTTTCCTTAAAAACAGTGGGCAGAAACAGTGACGTTTTTACTTAAAAACAGTGGACAGAAACAGTGACGTTTTTACTTAAAAACAGAGGACAGAAACAGTGACGTTTTACAGCAGAAAAACAGTAGCACCTTACAGCAGAAACAGTGACCATTTTAAAACAGAAACAGTGACATTTTGGACCTCAAAACAGTGGCAGAACAGTTTAGACAGTGGCAGAAACAGTGGCATTTGAATGTTAAAACAGTGACATAATCAATGGCATTTGGACCTCAAAACAGTGGCATAAGTAGTGTTATTTGTGCATCAAAACAGTGGCATGAATGGTAACATTTAATCATTAAAACAGTGACATTAGTGGTGATATTTGCACATCAAAAACAGTGGCAAAGGGAGTGGTTTTTGAACATTAAAAACAGTGGCATGAATGATACATTTGAACATTCAAAATAGTGATATAAATCATGATTTTTAGACATTAAAACAGTGGCATAAATAGTGATTCTTGATCATCAAAACAGTGGCAAAATGGGAGTATTTAGACACCAATACAGTGGCATAGAGGGTAGTGTTTGGACACCAAGATGGTGGTTATTTTATGCAGAAACAGTGGCTCATTAAGTACTAAAACAGTGGGTGTTTTTGGTGCAAAACAGTGACATATGTGGCATTAAAACAGTGAGCTTTTTATGCAGAAACAGTGACACATAATGGACTAAAACAGTAAGTGTTTTTATGCAGAAACAGTGAGTGTTTTTATGCAGAAACAGTGAGTGTTTTTATGCAGAAACAGTGAGTGTTTTTATGCAGAAACAGTGAGTGTTTTTATGCAGAAACAGTGGCACATAATGGACTAAACAGTGAGCATTTTATGCAGAAAACAGTGGCATATGTGTGCAGAAATAGTGGCATTAATGGACTAAAACAGTGGCATATGTGTGCAGAAACAGTGGCATCAAAATGGTGACTTTGAGGAACCGAAACAGTGAGCATTTTATCATCAAAACAGTGGCACATTCATAGGGAAACAGTGGCATATTTCTCTTCAAAACAGTGGCATATTCATGCAAAAACAGTGGCATATATATATTCCTCAAAACAGTGGCATGTTCATACAAAAACAGTGGCATATATCTTAAGCATGACCATGAGACTTTTATGCATACAAATCATCATAAAATAGCTCCACCATTCTACTTTTATCATGCTCATACTTGAATCCAAAACCACACATAATCAAGGAGACATTCAAGCACACACACATGGTTACACAATGAAAGTGTTCTAAGTTCAAGGCCTACCTCTTGTAGCACACACTTCTTGATCACACACCACACCTTCTAGTACCACATAACCACACGTTCACCTTTCCTCTAGGATGGTTTATGCACACTCCAAGGTGAAGGAACAATCTGGACAGACTTCTAATGGTGAGGAATAGGCTGGACAGTGAGGGAAAGTGAGGAGAAAAGGTTGCACTTGCTTGATGTCTAATGCCACGGCTGTGAGAGTGTGAGGGAGGGTGAGTTAGCTTAGTCTTCTTGCTCCAAGGGGCTGTATGTTCGGCTAGGAGTGAGGGAGGAGGAGGAGATGTGGGCTGAACTTGTGCAAAAGTGAGGGAGCTCTCTAGTGTGCGCATACTTAAGGAAGGTGAGGAGGAGTTGCAATGATGCAACACTAAGGCAGAAATCTGGTTGCTTGTAGCAGTGGGACTGCATACTTGGGCTGAACAAGTAAATGTTTGCTTCTAAGTTACTCTATGCACATGCAAGGAGGTGAGGGAGATATGTTCAGATCTGAATGAGTGTCATAAGTCAGAATTTTTCACACAAATGACCAAGCTATGCGCATAGGGTGAAGTGGAGGAGGTGCATCATGAGCACATGTAAGAGGTTCACCAAGTCAACAAGCAAGACACTATGTGGCAGCCAAAAAAAATCTGGTTTGATGCAGCCTTGTGCGCACATGATGGGGTGAAATGCAGCCCAAAATCCTTCTTTGGTTGCATGTGGAAACAAGGGCAGATTTGGCTCATGATGGACTGCCAAAAGCATGCAAAAATCTGCACATTTCAGCCTCATGATGGAAGGTGTAAGATGGTTCTCCAAGTCAACAAGTTAGGCAGTTTTGTGTCATAGAAAAATCTGATCCATGACTCCTCCATGTGCGCCTAAAAGGAGAAGAATGCAGCCTAAAATCATGCTAAATGGTACATGTGTCTTTCATGCAATGAAGTTGAATCCAAATGTGCACAACCTAAGTATGATGTGGCGGTCAAGCAAGGGAAAGGTAGGCATATTTTTCTAAGTCCTATCCATCCTTTTGTGCGCAAGAAAAGAGTGGAATGATACACCTAGCCAAGTGGTTGTTCCTTGATACACAAGACACCCTAGTTGGACAAGGCTTAGGGGAGATAAGGGTGGACACAACCTTAGGCTGAACTAGCTTGATCCAAAAGCCATCCTTGGGCCATTGGCCACACACACAAAGAATCCAATCACACAAGTCCAATAGTAACAAGTCCACACACACTAGCCCATTTCCAAAGTCCAATAAACACTAAAGCCTTCTAACACACACTCACATTACTCACATGATTTTAATAAATTCACATGTCTACATATGTACCCTCCTATGATTTAATTTAATTAATTACCTTAGTCTTGTCCAAGGATAAAGATCAAACAATTCGCAAGCCATCACACATAAACCATACATCCGAAATCTACACATACATCTATAACATATAGTACTTATGCATATTACTAATTATGCGGGATGTTACAGTTTTTTTATTAATGAGTCAGTTACGTCAATTAAAATATTAATGAATCAGTTATGTCAGTTATAAAGTAATGAGTCAGTTATATCAGTTATAAAGTAATGAGGGTGTTATATCTGAAGTTATTTTGGTCAATTTTATAGCTTATAAATAGTCTTCGATGTAGATCAAGAGAACGTGCGAAAGTACTTAAGTTTTATAGACGTGTGGTCTCTTATAGATGATGCTCTCTCTCTCTTAGAAATTATCCCAAGACAATCCATACTTCACCGCAGTGTTTTTCTGATTTTTGTTATTTCTCTCCACTGTTGTTGGTCTCCTGAAATCGTTTTGCTGGTGACGCTTCCTCAGTATATTGTTCTCTCTCTGAGGTATTCTTCCTATGCTTTTTCCAAGGTCCAAACTTTTTTTATTTTTCTTTTTTTACTGTGAAATATGTTGTCTGTCTGTGTGTGTGTGTTTTTTTTTTAATTTTTTTCAATGTGGTTTGGGGTCGATTCCAGGTTTTGGGTGGGGAAGATCAATGTTGTGTGCAAATTTTCCGTTGCATGTTCTTCTTGAGGTTTTCACTTTCCTTGCTAGCGCATGTAAAAAATTCATGTTCTGTGATCATTTTTCAAAGCTTAACTTTAGGAAATTTCTATGTGTAATTGTGGGTTCATTCACTCACTTCACTCAGGGAAATGAGTGTGTGTCTTATAGTTATAGCTCTTAAATTTCTAAGCTTTGTCTTTTTACTCAACGCGTATTGCTTGAGGAGCCTGAATCACCCGTTGTTCCTTTGTCTTAGCTCTTTCTAAATGCACCAGATGATATGAGCAGTTGTTACCCTAACTATTCAGCTGTAAATTTATCTATCTAATGTTGTTTGTTTTTCGCTTTGAATTTTAAGTCTAGAAAGAGTATGATGATGGACAAGTTTTGACTCATTGATGCTGTTGGATAGTCTATTGTAAACAAAAATGCCTAGGAAGGGTTATATTCTACTACTTACAAAAAAGTTTTCTTACAAAGGATGATGGAATAAGATATTACATCTATATGTCAAAATAGGAAGCTTTTTTTTTGTCATTTAATTTCTTTTGTTAATCGTTGTCTGTCTGAATTTTGGTTTATATGCTTTGTTATTGAAAATTTGGGTGACTGATATTTCAATGTTTAGGTTTTGTAGCTTAATTGCTCATAAATCATATATTGTATTTCCCATCGCAGAAATCTTTGAAAGTTAGGGGCGTTTTACACTTGGGAGCCTATAGTGAAAGTAACTCTTCGCTGATTAGAAATGGCACCCCATCCAAGAGTGGTAGCGGCCTACCGTGCAATGTCAGTTATTGGGATTGGTGAATGGAGAGTGAAACCAGTATTAAAGAAACTCCTGAAGTTGTACGATATGAATTGGGAATTCATTGAGCAAGAGAACTATAGAACTCTGGCAGATGCTATATTTGAGGATGATGAAAACAAGGTGCATTTCCCACTTTATTCTCTATCTTTTTCCTTTTTCCCCGGAGTGTCTCTTTTGAATACTTACTTGATTATCTGATATAATTTAACAGGTGCCAGAACAGAAAAAGAAAACCAAGAAAGTTGATGTACATAATACTCACATATAATTTTTTGTTGGCTGAGTTAATCAGCCTTTCTTTCTTTCTTCTTTCTTTCTTTTTTCAATGTCTATAGCTGCTGAAATGACTTCTGCCTTTCCAAACAACCAGGAAGAAGAGATGGAGGGCGACGAAGAACAGATGCATGTTGAAGAAGCCCGACATTTGAAAAGGAAAAGGTTGCATTTAAGAGGTCAAGAGAGTCAGCCTTTGCATCCTCCGACTAATAGTGCCCCCAGCTCAGCTACCCCTCCATTAAAAAAGCCAAAATTAGAAGACAACACATCATCCGAGAGTCGTTCTAGACAGCAGTCTCAAAAGATAATATTCTCGTCCGATGGAAATTGGAGGATTGAAGCACTCCCAATTCCAACACGAGATGGTATTGTTGACAGGGGAGAGCATCCTGCATCCTCACAAGTTACCGGCAGGAAAAGAAGATTTATGTCTGAAAGAGCATCCCCTTCAGGACCATCTAAAGAACCAAAAGTTGAAACTGGAAAGTTTCTGTTGCCAAACAACAGAATGCCTGGTATTCATACGCTGATCATACCCAAGGATGAGCCTATTGATGAATTGCCTGATTATGAGGTTCCCCCTCCCATTGCAGTGATTCCTCCAGGTATTCAATGGACTTTTCCTCGATGACAAGTTTCATGCATTTTGTCTACCTTTCATTTTTAGTGGCATGGCATCTTAGTTGTAACTGGCTTGTTTGGTTTATAGTTTGTAAACCATGGTTTTACCCATCAGAAAAGAAACAATTTTTGTTACTGCCTTACAAACCATTGATTGATACCTGAAGACGTGTTCAAACACAATCCAGCCGTGGTTTTGCCAAACATGTTATAAGTGGATGAAACTCAGTTTGCACACCCCAAACCTTGAGGTTTGGGGTTTGCAAACTACAGTCCAAGCATGGTCAACTTTTGATGAATTCAATATTTAGTGCCGTATTTGCTTGGTAGTATTGTGGATTAGATGGAAATATTTTTTTAGTAAAATACAGGAAAAATCTTTAATGCCACAGTGCCTGAAAAGAAGTAAGAAGTCAATGTATAAATTTTGCTTTGGCTATAATTTTTTTTTTAGTTAAACTGAACCTGAGTATTGTTTCTTTTTACCCCTTAAAATGCCAGCATCTTTCTTATGGTGTTTGCATAATTGGATCACGTTAGTTGTCAACTGGTAGAAGTGAGGCACTGTGGCCTCACCATATGCTCTAATTGGCATATGCAATATACAAGTCTATACTGATTTTTGTGTTTCCAGAAAGTTTGTCATAAGATGCTCTATGTTGGTCATTGCTTGCATATGTAGAGTAAATTTTCAGGACTTGCGTGGTACGTGCTCCTTTAATAAAATTAGAAATAAGTGGGACTTGTGTGATATTAACATTAAAGCTGTCGGTGGACTAAATACAGTTAGGTGAGTTATATTTTTCTAATTGTAGTGGGTTATGTAGGGAGTGTTCAGTACTACAAAAGTACTGAAATTTTGTATATACACATCTGAATTGGTCTTATCATTGTCTAAAACCAAAGAAAATGTCACTTTTGTGTCATTTATTTTTCTTTTAATTATTGTGTTGCTATTTTTCTTTTAGTTATTGTGTTGCCAACAAACTTTCATTTTCATAAATAGATTGATTAATGATTTTTTTTTAATTTTTTTTTGAAGAATCAGAAAGTGTAAGGGTCTCATCAATGAAGAATGGTGCAGCTGGAAAGCAAGATGGCCATGTCACTGTGGCATCATCACAAAGTAGAGATGAAGGACATGCAGATGAAAATATTCCTCCATCCACAAATGAAAAAGTGACTTCAAATGTAGAGATAGCCTCATCAACTCTGGAAGAGGTAAAAATTTCTCTGAGCTGCAACTCAGCTCTTTTGGGACCAGATTTTCAAATGCCTAATCGAGAACAACTTCTAGAAATGATGGAGGCTAAATGTTTGCAATCATATCAAATCACTGACCCAAATTTTTCTGTTGTGAAACTGTTGAGAGATGTATGTGACTGCCTGTTGGAATTGAGAACTGGTTCAAATGATGATTCGCAAGAAGGCTCAGTGATAAGATCAAGTGCTGATGTGTTGAAGGAATCAGAGGCACATGACAGACACTCTGAGTGTTGAAGGAAATAAAGATTTGGACATATTTTTCCCACTTCAAATTACAGTGGACATTAAACAGAACACCATTTATTTGCATGTGTCATGTACCACATTAGCTTGTTTCGTTTCATATTGTTCCACACTTAAGCTTTTTTCTTTTAAAAAAAATAATATTATTACAAGGGAAAAGTTTGAGAATTTTCTTGGGGTTTAATATTTTATCACTTATCTCCTAATACTTCTCTTTTCTTGATCACTTATATCTCCTATATTTTTTTATTTTTGGTAGGGGCAAAATAAATATATAAGCACAGTATTTAACAGTGTCAAAAGTGGACTTGGTAAAAAAAAAAACACACACACAACAATATAAGTGATAATTTTTTTTACAAATAATTAAATGATTTTAATGCAAATCATATTAAAATTTTCCTTAATTAGTAAACCCGGAGCCATCAAAACTGCTACTACTTTTACAAGAGATACAAATGAGAAGTAATTTGAACCATTTGAGGGGTGTTACAATATGCATTTTACATGCTTGGTATGCCCCCAAAGATATTTTTTCGGTAGAGGGTTTATAGTTCCGCTGTCTGTTTCTCACTTTCTTCAATTTTAGTAATAACTTCCACGAGACCTGCTTGGGGAACACATTATTTTTTTGTATTTTTTTATTTCCCGTTTCAAGTTTCATATGGTGTCTTTAGGAATTCATGAATCGTGACACGTGACGCAATCTCATTTATCCGAAGCCCTCAACTCTTATAATAATTTTAATGAGTTCCTCATGGAAGATTCATGAAAGTCATTAATTTTTTTTAAAAAAAATATAAAATCAATTATGCGGGGATCAGTCCGCGGAACTAAACACCTTACTGAAAAATTAATTTAACCTAAAAGCTTAAGTTGTTAAATGAGACTACGTTAATGATTTTATATTTTTCTAACACGACTCCCACTGGAATTGAAAGGCGGACAATACATAGACACACTTACTTTTTTTTTTGATAGACATAGACACACCTACTTTACTTGCACTAAGAAATTTCATAAGGTTTAATTGATTATTAATTAAATACCAGTGAAGAGAATCGAACCCATGACACTAAAGCTATGATATCATATAAAAAAAATTAACTTAACCTAAAAACTTAAGCAGTTGGAAAATGCTATATTAATAATTTGATATTTTTCTCTAAAAAATATATTTGTGAAAGCAATGCTCTTTATACAATACACGCTCATACAGTAACATTCTTTTATTAAAATTAAAATTAAAAAGAATTAAATTAAACATTACTAATAAAGAAACAATAAAAGTAAATGCAATTAGGTGACTCTTAGTAGTGGGGTCCGTGGTAACTCAAAATAATAAAAAGAGTAAGGGATGGTGGAAGCTAGAGTTAACACCGTGCCCTTATTTGCCAGAATTAAGAAAAATAGTAAGCATTAAAAAATGCAGGTAACTTTAATGGGGTTTATTAATCTCCTTTTATAGGAAATTTGGAAGAGTTTATAAACAAAAAAATTTGTAAGAGTTTGTAAACAAAAAAATTTATAAATATAACCTACCTCTTTAATTAAACCTTAAATGTTAGGCCAAAAATGTTTTTTCTTATATTTTTTTTGGTGAATTTACCCAACCTGATTTGATGTCCGAGAGTCAGAGTCTATAATTATTATTTCTATTTTCTACCAGTCTGTCTAATTTTGTGGACAATTTTTCTTGTATATTATTTTAATTATCTACTATTTTAAGTAATTTTACAATAAATTTTCGTTGATTCTTCCTGTAACTTGTTTCTAAAAGCCATTAACCTAGCTTTCCACCAAAAATGAGGTATCAGGTTCAAATTCCTCTTTCCATATTCAACATATATGTAATTCTTGTTTTTATTTTATCAATCAATCATAGCTTATCACATCAATAAAAAATAAGGATTTAATTTTGATTATATTTTATGTAAAACACTTTTGCATTATTATCCAATCATATAATAGCAAATTGTTAGAGAAATTTGACTATTTTATCTACTAATTCGAAGTCTAAATCTTTTAAAAATATGTCAATATATTAGTAAATGTTAATAAAAAAATTTCAATGACATTGAATTGAATTTAAATGTCAAAATAATTATTTAAGAATTTAAATAATTCTAATAATAACATATCATATTATTATATAGGTTGCACAAAAATCTTACAATAAAAATGAATTGATAAATTTTATAATTTTTGAAATATAAATACATTCATGTTACTTAAAATAAAACATATTAAAATATAAAAAAAGGTTTTGGTAGGAAATTTATCTAAGAATTTAAAACAAAATATTAAATAAAAATAAAGTTTACCCAACAGTGATTGTTTGCAATAGAAACTAGTATTAATGCCCAACAATGTTATATTTTGGTCGTTCAAAAATTAATACCTTGATACTTTAAAAATATAATAACTATTTCACCAAAAAAAAAATTATAACTAGTATTTTATAAAAAAATAACAACAAATACGTTAATGAGTAGAAATTATATAAACTAAATCCAAAATAAATGAAAATTGTAAGGACCGACACCGACTCCTTAATAGTAAGGACCAAATTTTTTAAAATTAAACATTTGAAAATCAACATTAAAATAAGGAAAAAATGTTTTTTTTTTAAATGACGCAACTTATATCCTTTCACTCCCACAAAGAGATGAGACCCACATCTTTATTTTATTTTGTCAACTCTCTCCTCCTTTATCTATCTTTTTTTCTCTCTTAAAATAACACAACTTTACATACTTTAAAATTACATATACTTTTCCATTAAAACAAATATTGAACCAAAATCGAAGTGAAGTAAATATAATTTTTTTTTTTAGTTTAGCTTATTTTCCCCCCTTTAATCCTGCCTATCTAAAGTACCTAGAGCTGAAGTAGATTTCTTTTTTACCATTTTGAACTCCACAGAACGAAAGCAGAACAAAAAAAGCTTGAGGTCCAAGATTTTTTTTTTAAATATTATTATTATTATTGTTATTATATTTGGGATGTTACAGATTAGATATAAACCTGTGTGAAAATCATTATTTTGAAATGGTTTTGCATTTTTTTTTGATAGACGAAGGGTTTTGCACTTTACTCAAGTGTACAACAGTAAAAGTGTTAACATTCTTGATTACCAAAAAAAAAAAAGTGTTAACATTCCTCACCCTTGATTCCCTTTATTTTTTTTTTCTTGAGAAACTTTAGAGCTTGTTTGAAATCTATTTAAAAGAAAAATAGATTTTCAGAAGGAAAAAAAACTCATTTGTTAAGGTCTTCGTAAAAAATAAAATAAAAACTAAAACTATTTAAAAAAAAATCACAAAAAAATGGATACCAAAAAGGGGAAAATAGGTGAAAATAATAATAATAAGAATAAAGCCCATTTTGGGTCTTAACAAAAAATACGATTCACACTTTCGTCTCCTACAGAAAAAGATCAAATTTTGTTCTCTAAACAATTCTAGTTCTTTAAAAATATGATCATCAGAAATTTAATAAAGATCTAATTTAATTCCTAAAAAATGAGTAATATAAGTATTTTTTTTATAAAGAACAAAAAACGAGATCATATTAGCAATGTTGTCAAACTCGAATCTTTACGTAGAAACGGAAATGGGTGATAGAAACGTAAAACGTAGAAACATCACGAAACGTAAAGTTTCTACTTTCTAATACTTAAGGTCAAGATACAAAATTATATATATGCATGTAAAGATAATATCACATAATGAACATATGTGTTGAGCCACTTATCTATCTAAAAAGGAAAATTATTTTTGATAACCAAATATTAAAATTATAAATAGTGATAACGAACAAGTAATGGATAACCAATATGCTCTAACTGCTTCATACACTCTGCAGATTTTGGATCATCACTCATGAGGATATAATTTCACCTTTTTCAATGCACACAATGACCCAAAAACACAAAATGATTCTCATAACATAACTTATAATAGAATTGCAGCTTTATAAGACATAATTATAAACAAAAATATTCAAAAAGATTTTGGGGTGGTGTATCCCAAGGTTCTTTACATGGTATCAGAGTCTTGTGTTCCGGGTTCGATCCTCGCCGCCCCCCACTTTCTGTCAAGTGGAATTTCTCTATTCGCACAGGTAGGTGGGCCTGTGCATTATCCACCCTTCAAGCCCAATGGACTCTCGTGTGAGGGGGCGTGTTAGAGAATAATATAAACCATTAAAAAACCCTCACCCACCAGCTTAAGCTTTTGGGTTGAATTAGTTCTGTGCATATGATTTGAAGGAAACGAAAAAGTTGGGTTTTTCTTTAATTTCTTTTTTCATAATTTTTTTTTTAATTTCGTTTTAAATAAAAATGGTCAAAACGGTAAAAACATAAGTTTTTATCGCTTTTACGTTTTAAAACGCGGCGTTTTTAAAAATGGTCAAAATAATAAAACGCAACATTTTTATCAATTTTCACGAAGGACCGTTTTTACTTGCTTTTTAACACATACCATTTTTTTCTTCCTCTAATAATAATAATAAAAATAGGGAAGGTGAAACTGAAAGCTATACTGCTATAGAGTTAACTATTGTGCCCTATTTTCCCCTCGAAAATGTAAGAAACTTTTCTTCTACTGTATATACTCTTAACTTTCTTTTTCTTTTTCTTTTTTTGTTTCTTTTATTTTACGGCTTTAATGTTTCTATCGTAAACGTAGATAAATTATTTACATTTATTCCCAAAATGACGTTGTTTTATGTTAAAAAATTATATTAAAAAAGACTATTATAACCCAAAACAAAATATAATTGCAAAAATATTTCAATTTCCACCTCAAAATGACGTCGTTTTGGTCTCAATGTAGATTTTTTTAGAAAAATTCATCAATATTCCTTTGATATGTTTCATATTCATCTATATTCGTGTGTTTTTTTATCACATACGTATTTGTGCTTAATAAAAAATAAACTCCAGGATATATGTGATACAAAAATACCCTTTTACATATATATATATATATATATATATATAGGGACATGATCCATTTATAAATTTTTTGAATTTTTTTACAAATTACACTATATTTTTGCGGAGAACATAATGTAATTTGTAAACAAAAAAGTTTGGAAATATAACCTGCAATATATATATATATATATATATATATATATATATATATATATATATGATGATGAAAGTACACATGGACCTAAGTGATTTCAAAAGTAACCACAGGGCATTGATGATTTTTTTTTCTTCTTATTTCTCTCCGTGTCGGTCTCACTCCTGAAACTCGTTTAGCTGGTGATTGGTGAAGCTTCCTCATGACATTGCTTTCTCACTCTGAGTAACTCTTCCTCTGCTTTTTCCATGGTCCAAGGTCATGGTCATTGATTTGTTTCCAGACAATTGTTTTGTTTTGCTTTGTTTTTGGGCTTTGAAAGAAGAACAAGCCAAGGCCCAAGAAAAAGCCCATTACGTGGTAAGTAGCCCATTGAATAAAAATTGATTAAAAAAAAAACACCATAATTGAAAGTTGAAACGCGTGCGAATTGAGCTCCTAGTGAGTAGTAACTACATATATTTTTCTACTTTCTTCGCTTCATCACACATCGCATTCTTTCTTTTAACACTCGCTCGCGCGAACGCTCTTTTTGGCCTGATCAACAGAAGAATCTCGAAGTTCATCCATGGATCCAGGAAAGGCAGAGAAAAACCCGAAGGCCGAGAAGAAGATCTCGAAGGAAGGTGGCAGCGACAAGAAGAAGAAGAGCGTTGAAAGTTACAATGATTACATCTTGGAGGTGCTGAAGCAGGTTCACCCTGACATGGACATTTCCCCCGAGGCCATGGGGATCATGAACAGCTTCATCAACGATATCTTGGAGAAGTTCGCTCAGGAGGCATCGCGTTCGGCTCGCTACAAAAAGAAGCCAACCATGACATCGAGGGAGATCCATACGGCGGTGCCATTGTTGCTTCCCGGTAAATTGGCTAAACACGCCGTTTATGAGGGAACCAAGGCCGTTAACGAATACACAGGCTCTTATATTATGAATTTGATGGATGATTTATTGCATTTATGAGATCTAGGTTTTGTGTGAATTTTAGGATGTAGATATGTTGAGCTAATCTTTTTTCGAGGTCCAAACTTTTTTTATTTTTCATTTTTTTTACTGTGAAATATGTTGTCGGTCTGTGGGTGTGTGTTTTTTATTTTTTATTTTTTTCAATGTGGTTTGGGGTTGATTCCAGGTTTTGGGTGGGGAAGATCAATGTTGTGTGCAAATTTTTCAGTGCATGTTCTTCTTGAGGTTTTCGCTTTCCTTGTAGATTTTTTTTTGGAGGTTACAAGGAATTGAGCACAACACCCTATACTACACACACCCCACACCATTTGGCTAACCCTAGTGGTTTATTGCAGATTACTTATATGTAGTAACTGCACAAAAAACGAACCCTTATTATCAAGAATCTTAATATTATAATTATAACAAAATCCTTTTAATATTATAATTGATTATTAATATTTCTAATATTTAAATGTTATATGGGATAGGATATTGTGACAACCAAATAATGTTATTACCAATGTTACGGCCACATCTTAACCGTTGATTTCCGCCAATCAACGGTTATTATTTTTCAAATCAAACTTATTAAATAATTACTAATTCGCAATAAATGATAACCGTTGATCGGCGGAAATCAAGGGTTAAGATGTGGTCGTAACATTGGTAATAACATTATTTGATTGTAAAAATATCCTATCCCAAGTTATATGGCCTAATTAATTACTGATATATTTAATCTCAAATATCATTGATTTGATTTGGTATATGATTGATGTAAGATTATGAGTTATGAAATATATATAGGGAAAAGTATTTATCCTTTTAAATGACACAACTTATATCCTTTCACTCTCACAAAGAGGTGGGACCCACATATTTTTTTTTGTCAACTCTCTCTCCTCTTTTATCTATCTCTCTCTTAAAATGACATAATTTTACCTCCTTTAAAATGACACACACTTTACCCATATATATAGGATCCATTGATACCGGTGTCAAACTTTGAAATTTGACATCAAATCCTAATCGTTGATTTCCGCCAATCAACGGTTATCATTTATTGGCAATTAATGATTAATTAATAAGTGTAATTCCGAATAAATTATAACCGTTGATTGTTGGGATAAATTTTAAATGTCCGTTTTTTTATTAATGAGTCAGTTACGTCAATTAAAATATTAATGAGTCAGTTATGTCAGTTATAAAGTAATGAGTCAGTTATATCAGTTATAAAGTAATGAGGGTGTTATATCTGAAGTTATTTTGGTCAATTTTATAGCTTATAAATAGTCTTCGATGTAGATCAAGAGAACGTGCGAAAGTACTTAAGTTTTATAGACGTGTGGTCTCTTATAGATGATGCTCTCTCTCTCTTAGAAATTATCCCAAGACAATCCATACTTCACCGCAGTGTTTTTCTGATTTTTGTTATTTCTCTCCACTGTTGTTGGTCTCCTGAAATCGTTTTGCTGGTGACGCTTCCTCAGTATATTGTTCTCTCTCTGAGGTATTCTTCCTATGCTTTTTCCAAGGTCCAAACTTTTTTTATTTTTCTTTTTTTACTGTGAAATATGTTGTCTGTCTGTGTGTGTGTGTGTTTTTTTTTTAATTTTTTTCAATGTGGTTTGGGGTCGATTCCAGGTTTTGGGTGGGGAAGATCAATGTTGTGTGCAAATTTTCCGTTGCATGTTCTTCTTGAGGTTTTCACTTTCCTTGCTAGCGCATGTAAAAAATTCATGTTCTGTGATCATTTTTCAAAGCTTAACTTTAGGAAATTTCTATGTGTAATTGTGGGTTCATTCACTCACTTCACTCAGGGAAATGAGTGTGTGTCTTATAGTTATAGCTCTTAAATTTCTAAGCTTTGTCTTTTTACTCAACGCGTATTGCTTGAGGAGCCTGAATCACCCGTTGTTCCTTTGTCTTAGCTCTTTCTAAATGCACCAGATGATATGAGCAGTTGTTACCCTAACTATTCAGCTGTAAATTTATCTATCTAATGTTGTTTGTTTTTCGCTTTGAATTTTAAGTCTAGAAAGAGTATGATGATGGACAAGTTTTGACTCATTGATGCTGTTGGATAGTTTATTGTAAACAAAAATGCCTAGGAAGGGTTATATTCTACTACTTACAAAAAAGTTTTCTTACAAAGGATGATGGAATAAGATATTACATCTATATGTCAAAATAGGAAGCTTTTTTTTTGTCATTTAATTTCTTTTGTTAATCGTTGTCTGTCTGAATTTTGGTTTATATGCTTTGTTATTGAAAATTTGGGTGACTGATATTTCAATGTTTAGGTTTTGTAGCTTAATTGCTCATAAATCATATATTGTATTTCCCATCGCAGAAATCTTTGAAAGTTAGGGGCGTTTTACACTTGGGAGCCTATAGTGAAAGTAACTCTTCGCTGATTAGAAATGGCACCCCATCCAAGAGTGGTAGCGGCCTACCGTGCAATGTCAGTTATTGGGATTGGTGAATGGAGAGTGAAACCAGTATTAAAGAAACTCCTGAAGTTGTACGATATGAATTGGGAATTCATTGAGCAAGAGAACTATAGAACTCTGGCAGATGCTATATTTGAGGATGATGAAAACAAGGTGCATTTCCCACTTTATTCTCTATCTTTTTCCTTTTTCCCCGGAGTGTCTCTTTTGAATACTTACTTGATTATCTGATATAATTTAACAGGTGCCAGAACAGAAAAAGAAAACCAAGAAAGTTGATGTACATAATACTCACATATAATTTTTTGTTGGCTGAGTTAATCAGCCTTTCTTTCTTTCTTTCTTTCTTTCTTTTTTCAATGTCTATAGCTGCTGAAATGACTTCTGCCTTTCCAAACAACCAGGAAGAAGAGATGGAGGGCGACGAAGAACAGATGCATGTTGAAGAAGCCCGACATTTGAAAAGGAAAAGGTTGCATTTAAGAGGTCAAGAGAGTCAGCCTTTGCATCCTCCGACTAATAGTGCCCCCAGCTCAGCTACCCCTCCATTAAAAAAGCCAAAATTAGAAGACAACACATCATCCGAGAGTCGTTCTAGACAGCAGTCTCAAAAGATAATATTCTCGTCCGATGGAAATTGGAGGATTGAAGCACTCCCAATTCCAACACGAGATGGTATTGTTGACAGGGGAGAGCATCCTGCATCCTCACAAGTTACCGGCAGGAAAAGAAGATTTATGTCTGAAAGAGCATCCCCTTCAGGACCATCTAAAGAACCAAAAGTTGAAACTGGAAAGTTTCTGTTGCCAAACAACAGAATGCCTGGTATTCATACGCTGATCATACCCAAGGATGAGCCTATTGATGAATTGCCTGATTATGAGGTTCCCCTCCCATTGCAGTGATTCCTCCAGGTATTCAATGGACTTTTCCTCGATGACAAGTTTCATGCATTTTGTCTACCTTTCGTTTTTAGTGGCATGGCATCTTAGTTGTAACTGGCTTGTTTGGTTTATAGTTTGTAAACCATGGTTTTACCCATCAGAAAAGAAACAATTTTTGTTACTGCCTTACAAACCATTGATTGATACCTGAAGACGTGTTCAAACACAATCCAGCCGTGGTTTTGCCAAACATGTTATAAGTGGATGAAACTCAGTTTGCACACCCCAAACCTTGAGGTTTGGGGTTTGCAAACTACAGTCCAAGCATGGTCAACTTTTGATGAATTCAATATTTAGTGCCGTATTTGCTTGGTAGTATTGTGGATTAGATGGAAATATTTTTTTAGTAAAATACAGGAAAAATCTTTAATGCCACAGTGCCTGAAAAGAAGTAAGAAGTCAATGTATAAATTTTGCTTTGGCTATAATTTTTTTTTTAGTTAAACTGAACCTGAGTATTGTTTCTTTTTACCCCTTAAAATGCCAGCATCTTTCTTATGGTGTTTGCATAATTGGATCACGTTAGTTGTCAACTGGTAGAAGTGAGGCACTGTGGCCTCACCATATGCTCTAATTGGCATATGCAATATACAAGTCTATACTGATTTTTGTGTTTCCAGAAAGTTTGTCATAAGATGCTCTATGTTGGTCATTGCTTGCATATGTAGAGTAAATTTTCAGGACTTGCGTGGTACGTGCTCCTTTAATAAAATTAGAAATAAGTGGGACTTGTGTGATATTAACATTAAAGCTGTCGGTGGACTAAATA